>OVBL01000822.1:0-236522 GCA_900406555.1 Pseudoturritis turrita
CAGGTTTGGTCCACTTCTGTTAGTAGGCTTGTTATGAATTCCGTGTTGTCTTGGGCCTGGCTTAGTTTGGTCGAAACCATCACCTTCGGCTCGGATGGCATTAGATATCATGGTTCGGGTGGTGTTGTGGTTCATGGATTTGGTGGCGTCGTGGTTAATGGATTGGGTGGCGGCGTGGTTTATGGTTCGGGTGGCATCGTGGTTCATGGTTTGGGTGGCATCGTGGTTATTGGTTCGGGGGCATCGTGGTTCATGGTTCGGGTGGCATCGTGGTTCATGGTTCGGGTGGCATCGTGGTTCATGGTTCGGGTGGCATCGTGGTTCATGGTTCGGGTGGCATCGTGGTTCATGTTTTGGGTGGCATCATTGTTCATGGTTCAGGTGGCATCGTAGTTCATGGTTCGGGTGGCATCGTGATTCATGGTTTGGGTGGCTTCACCGCGGGTCGTGACACCCGATCCACTATGTGGTACCATGGGACGTGACACCCGATCCACTAAGCCGTAGCGTGGGTCGTGACACCCGATCCACTCTGCCGTATCGTGGGTCGTGACACCCGATCCACTCTGCCGTACCGGGGTCGTGACACCCTATCCACTCTGTCGTACCGTGGGTCATGACACATGATCCACTCTGCCGTGCCGTGGGTCGTGACACCCGATCCACTCTGCCGTACCATGGGTCGTGACACCCGATCCACTCTATCGTACATTGGGTCGTGACACCCGATCCACTCTCCTGTACTGTGGGTCGTGACACCCGATCCACTCTACCGTACCATACCTTATGACACCCGATCCACTCTACCGTACCATGGATCGGGGATCCCATTGCGTAGATCCAGGTCAATGCTTTTCTTTCATTCTTAGCCGTTCTTTAATCGTTGATTCTTGAGAGGTGGAATCTAGTCCCAACAGTTAGACCCAGCTCGGCAGTATCATTGATGTTATTGTCGAGGTGTAAGTAGCTGTCTAAGATCAACGATTCAAGTTATTGCTGTCTTGAGATCCCGAGCCGTTTTCTTCTCGACGACCCCGAGCCGTTTGGCATATAACTCCGTTTGTATTATTATTCAGTTGGAGAAATTCGGTTCGGGTTTGCTGTATCACACAAACTCTGCTTGGGGCCTCTGTAGTTTCTGTCAAATCATCACCTTTATCGAGGAGTCCAAGCGTTTTCTGCTGGTTCCTGAGGCACGTGACGTCACTGTTGTTCCTATACAAACCGTGGTGCTTCCAAAATTTTCATTACTTCATTTCTCCAAAAACTTCTCCAAACAGGTAACCTCTCCCTTCTTTCTCTCTCTACTATTTTGCTTAAGTTATTTTTTGCTAGGGCCTCCGCTATTCTTCCTTTGCCACCGATCCGTCTGACTTACCCGATCCATCTTCAAACATCTTCGCCGCTGTTCTTCGAGTATTCGGTGATTCGTTTGGAGATTCGGATCTGGCTGTTAATTTATTTAGAAGTTCTTGACCTGTTCTTCGATCTTTAAAGGGTTTTGATCTGTTTTGATAAGCCATTGAGAGTCCCAATATGTTTCCCATCTCTTCGAAGATTTCAGATCCTTCCTGCTGAGTTATTAGGGATCTCGATCCATTTTTTGTCTTCCGAAAGACCCCGACCCGTTTCCCAAACACAGGATATTTCAGTTATCCGCATCTGTGTCACCTGATCCGTATGCCAGATTATTTGACAGTCCGGATCAATGTTCATTTCCCGATCTGTTTTGTATGCTCAAAGTTGTAGTCGAGCAGATTCTTCCGGTACGAATGCTTCAAAGGATTTAGATGATTCAAACAGCTCGGGGGTAGGACCTTCTGTTCTCAGTAGGAAAATGGTGTTCTCTGACTCCTCGAAGGCTCATAGTAACGCCGTGATCTCTTTGGAATTCAAAATCCCCCAGCTTCATGATTCTCCGTTTGACGAGACGGCAAACCCTTTTGCGGTTACAGTGTATCCCGAGCTGGGAAAAATTGGACCAGAGGATTGGTTCTCCGATCCCGTAGTGGCCAGACAAGAGTTAGAACGTCTAGTTGGACCTATCCAACGAGCCTCAAGGAAGAGGAAAGCTAGGAAGCAACCCGATCCACCTGGTTCTACTCTCTCTACCTCAGATTGGTTGACAGCCCTTAGGCAGAGATTCAATATCTCGGAGAAAATTAAATTTGTTCTTCCGTGTATGAAGGACCGAGCTAATAAACCTCCTCCCGATCACTTCACTCTCTACGAAAGCTTCTTGTATCGTTGGCTGCTATGGCTCCCGATCCCCGAAGTGATTCTGCGATTCTTATGGAAGCATAACCTGGCTATTGCACAACTCAATTGTAGGGGGATCAGGCACCTGGTAGGCATTCTTGTCAGGAGCTACGAATGTGATGTCGAGGTTGGGGTCGTACACTTGAGAAGTTTTCTCGAATTCAGACGTCGTAACAAAAGGGAATTGAAATACTACGTCTCGGGTAAAGTCAAGAGGAAAATCATAACAGGATTCCCGAGCAAAGATGACAACTGGGACGATTACTTCTTCTTCGTTCCCATCACCGAAGCGTCAGTGGGATCAAGATGTCTTAACATAATCAAGACGAGCTGGGGAGAACTCGGTAGCTGACCCGTGGCTTATTTTTGGGCTACGGCTCGGTTTTCCTTTTTACTGATTTTGTTTTAAGTTACTTATATTATTTCCTTCTTTTGCAGTGCGCTTCTTCCAACTCTCGCTGCCTCCCGATCTGTCTGAGATTCACGAAGCGCTTTCGGCTCGAAGGTGTAATTGGACGAGAGATTTCAGTTTCCAGCGAGGGGAAAGGGCGCGAGCCCTTTTGGAAGGTCAATCCGTTTGTCCATCATCTTTTTCTAACTGAGACGATACTATTGGAAGACCTACTTTCAGAGATAGAGCCGTAGCAAGGCAAAGGCGGAAGCCGAAGCGAAGGAGAGAGCAAAGCAGGCTAAAGCGTTGGGTCAGCCTCGCCTACCGAACCCTCCGATGCCCGCCGCTATTGTGTCTGAGCTAATTTCTTCTAGCCATCCCCCCGAGCCGAATCTCAACTTAGTTCCCGAAGGGGCTGTGTTAGGGCTTCGTCCCGTAGAATCTGAGCTGGTGCAGCAGAAAGATAAAGGCAAGAGAAAAGCCAAGGAGAAGAAGGGACCGAGCCGAAAACACCAGTCATCGATGGATGACCGAGGAGAAGGACTAGCCGAGGAATCGAAGCGACAACATCGCGTTGAAGTTTCTCGACTCATCCCCGAGGCAATTCCACTGTCCGCTGTGCCCGTTAATGCTAAAGGGGCTTATAATGATGTTGCGGCGGCCGCAGCTATGTTTTCCAAGATCACATGCCAGGTGACCGGTTTCCTCCATCCGACACCTTGCTTAGGGATAAAGCATACAACGAGGTGTCTTTTCGGGGCTTCAAGGTGTTTTTTTATTATTTGTTTTCTGTCACCGTGGCCCGAGCCATTTTCATCTGTCCTGTCACTTCTGTCCGCTGAATAATTTTTCTTATTTCTGTGCAGTTCATATCCCATCTTAATAGGATGGTCCTTGGGTACGAGTCCGACGCTCGTAAAGACAGGGAAAGGGTTGAGGATGCTAGGAAGAGAGCCATCGAGCTGGATGGGAAGCCGAAGGAGGCCAAAGCAAATCACGCCTCTGACCGAGAAAAGACTCTTAAGAGAATCAAGAGTCCCGAGGCTGAGATGGAAGGGTATGAGAAACGTCGAAAAGAAGCTGATAACGGGATCATGCGGCTGGAATCAGGTAAGGCAAAGCGCGACTCTCACATAGCCAGCTTGACGTGGCAGCTTGAAGCGGCGAACGAGCTTCACGAGGTCAAAGTGGAACAGGCCATTCTAGAGGCGAAGCGTGAGATGATGTCGATGTTTGGGGACAGAGTCTCCCGAGCCAAAAAGATTTTAGGCAAGATCGCCGACGAGCCAAAGGAAAATATGCTTGATCTCGCTCAGATCGAAGGCAACCTTCAGTTTATAGGGTTGCTTCAAAGCGATGAGCCGCCATATCTTGACTCCGAGGCGAAGAATTTGATGGAGCAAAAGGGGGATCTAGATGGAGCCCACGAGGTGTTCGCCAAACTCGTGGCCGAGACGAGCGAGATTTTGAAGTTATCTCCTATTTGTTCTGACATTCTGAAGGAGCTTAATGACGGTGAGCCAATGGAGATGGCCACTGCGAGTGTCGGCATCAAAGACTTTTCTGGTTCGAACCAGGGAACATCGGGCTTGGCTGTGCCAGACTTGAAGAAGATACCAGAGGATCCGACGTCTTCCGAATTAAGTGGGGATCACTCGAAGAAGGTTCCCGAGCCGTCTCCTGAGAAACCCATTGAAGAAGCAAAGGTTGTGCCCGAGCCAGAGAAAGTTCTTGACCCTGTCATCGAAAAGCACGAAAAAGGAGGAGAAACCGAGCACACAAAAGGGGTAGAGCAAGGGGAGATTGAGCATCCTGACGCTCTAGAATCCTATGATCTTTTGTTTTTTGAATAGTTTAAAACTCTTTTGGACGACTGGATGGCTTTATCCACTTTGTAGTCTTTCGAAGAACTATTATTTTTTTGTCTTGTTATCACGATCCAGTGAGAGATGGATCGATCTGGTTTGATATGGTTCAGTCTGAAAAAATTCATGCGCGCCAGATGTGTTGGGATTGATCGATCCAGATTTGGATGGATCGATCTGACTTTCTCTGGAAAGTTTTTGCTTGCCATATGTGTTGGGATTGATCGATCCAGATTTGGATGGATCGATCTTTCTCCTTCTGGTCCCGTCTCCTGCACATGCTTCTTTCTGCTCGCCAGATTGTGTCTTCACGAAAAAGGCATAAATTTCTAACTATTGATCGGAATGACTTCAAACCACGTCCAAATGAAAGCTAACTCAAGTGGATATCTTGTCTCCAAATTTTATCGCAATCCAATCAAGGGAAGCCTTTCAAATAACACCAAGTTTCCGAAGCTTCAGCATGATCCCACACCTTTATACGTCCAATTGTATCCAAAAAGTCTTGTTTCCTCCAAACCGGCTCAAAACCTATAAGGACTCAATAAAATAATAAAAGACTCTAAAAATATACTTTGACTCAATAAAACAACGAATATCATGGTTGAAAACCGGTAAAAACCATGATATATCAACTCCCCCAGACTTAGCATTTGCTTGCCCTCCAGCAAAACAGAAAACTAAATTTGTGAAAGAAGTTTGAAAACGCAAACTCACCTTCTCTTTGGAGCATTGTACTGATCACTCAACTCATAATCCACATACTGCAAGACCAATCCAAATTGAACCATCATGCACTTCTCCACAGACATTCACAGCCTCCCAGATTCAACCCACAATTTCGCAACATTGTCCATAAATCATCATCGTTGGGTCTCATCGATGATCTCAATGCCAAGAAACTTATAGACTCACTCCCGTACAATGTCATGACAAACCATCCATACAACCCTTGGTACTCTTTCTCCCCCCCCCCCCTCCTCCACACTTATTATGTTCCCATCCTTTTTTTTTTTTTTTTACATTTATCAAAGGCGTAAGCGAATAATGGTATCACGGAAAATTTTCCTAGCCTCACTTCCAACCTTTGTGTGATCATTTCTTTCGAAGTAAAATAATGGGATTACTGGAACTTTTCCTAGCCGTTTACTCAAATGAAAATCATTTCATCTTTTCAGTTTGTATTAACTTAGAATAAGGGAGAGGAGTACAATCACTTTTCACACATGATGCATTTCTCAGGTATGAACGAGGAGTCAAGCCCTATGAACACCAGTCACATTGATGAGGTAAAAGGATAAGCTCAGAAATTAGCTCGGGCTTAGTGGATTCTACTGGAAATATGGATGTCTCTAGTTAACTCGTCAGCCTTTGGATTTTTTATTAGTCGGATCTGAACTTTCTGTAGCAATGGTCACTCGGATGAAATAGTCACACAATAAATCAAGAGAAAAATATAGTTTCCAATAAATTTGACTCAATAAACCGAATTGGACTGACTCAAAAACGAAACAAAATAAAGAAAATAGCGTTAGTAAACGCTATTTTCTTAAGTTCCAGATCCGTTTGTGTTTCCAGTAGCGGCCAGATCTCGGTTAAATCCAGTCTAGATACCTTCGCTTAAGAAACAAGTGAGACCCGGTGAAAAATTATAGCATGTACTAACGATTTTTTCTGCAGAATATTTGCATGCATGTTATAAACTGTATGATATGTTGTGTTGCATGTGCTAATCGTTTTGTTGCAGGTGGATCTACCATGTATACGAATGATCTCAACCAAAGATCATTCTGCATGGCTAGATAAATGTTTGATTCGAGGTTCCTATTATATTTTCTCCGCTTTTACTAAGTAAAATTGCATTGAATATTATACTTGCGTGTTATTTGATATGTTTGCTATTTATGTATATGTGATTTTACTCCGTACATACTTAGCAAAATATTAGATTGAGACTGTTTATTGTATGTAGCCTTATGGGATCGAAAGACTCATAACGGCTAGATTATTTGTGATATTAAGTTTACTATTATGTATATGCGACTTAGTCCGTACATAGATGAGCAAATTAATTGTTGAGTGTTGCATGTAACCTTATGGGATCGAAAAACTCATAATGGTTAGATTATTTGTTACATGAATAGGTGGAGTACGAAACTCGTACATCTAAAAGCATATACATGGGCGTATTCGGTGCTTCCATTAGCCTCCCTAGAGTGGATCCAAGAAACCTTTGGGTTCATGATAGTTGGAAGACTCGGATGGACTGGGTTAGTGCCCCTGGCCGAGTGTTACATGATGATGTAACCCGAGGTTCCATCACATTATGGACTCGGAAAGAGATGTTTTGCGGCTTGGGTTTCTTTGTGACTACCAAGTGCAAGTGTTCTCTCGGGATGTGGAGGAATTATTCGATGCGCAGAACCCTAGGAATCGAGTTGCATATTTTCGTTAGTTGCATAAATGTTATAATGTTTATATCCTTGATGATGTTTGTGTGTTGCATTCTTGTTAAGTATTATTGATTGATATATCTTACTTACTATGCATTTAATTTGCTTCCGCTTATGCATGATTGATAATTCATATGCTCTGTGGATATTATTGCATGCTTTCCATATATTGATATCGGGTTGGGATGGGGACTAATGCATGTTTAAAGGAACTCGGACTCACTAAGTAATCTTATATTACTTATGATTCTACTTGTCTTGCAGGGAATCTTAGGCGGGAACCATAGTGGAAAGGCAGGACAATAGGAGCCGGAGTAGTTTGCTGTTGACTTTTGTAAAAATCTGTTACAAAGTATAACAATGTAAGACTCTTTTGGCTCTAGGCCATGGCCAAACTTATAAGTTTTTGTAATGTTTTAACGATATCAATATATATGATATAAAATGCATGTTTTGGTAAAGTGACGGGTGTTCATGATATTTGTCTTGTCCGGACTAACACAACTCATGGACTTGGTATGGGTTGCAAAGCCTTAGGCCTTGTTCAAGAGGTAAATGATACTATGGATGGATTGACTTAAGTTCTAGATTTTTTTAAAACTTGGGTCGAACAGTCTGTGGATGTCATATTGTGGCACTTCTGGGCTATCCTATCACTAGAGTGGTTCAGGGGTGTTACATACTCAGACTGGTTTGGAAAAGTGGCATTTATTACCTGCGTTGATATAACGCTCACTCCGGCTCCCCAATCGCAAAGAGAGTTATCAAAGTTGTTACAATAGATCGAACAAGGCAGGACAAAAGTCCAACATATATGATCATGTGACCCCTAGCATTGTCAAACAGTTCCTTGTTCTCGTTTGGTCTTTCCTTGCTTTTCCAGAAGCAATCTCTCAAAAAGGGTATTTTTCCCAAACTTCGGTAAATGAGATATTAGATGGAAGTTTCTTTACCATTGATTTGAATTCTTCTAGCATTTCCTTGCTTATTGAACGTGTAGACCACTTTTCCATTGAGGAAGATGGGCTGCGAGATCTACCAGCAATCAAGGTTCCTTCCCAAAGCCTCTTACCGGTCATCCATGCAGTTAGCCTTTGTGCAGCATGATGTTCTGTCCAGACCACTCAAATGACCTTTGATCCTCATCCTTAGGTGGATTAGGTGCAATTTCAGCTTCTTCATAAGTGCTTAAGGCATAGCAGTTTTCTGTGGGAATTGATTATGAATCTACATAGTCCAAAGTGATGCAAAAGTGGACTATTTCCTCTAAGCTAAACACACTAGTATTCACACGCCTAGAAAGGTTAGTAGACTTTACATTTAGAGTTGTTGTATTCGTGATTAAATCATTGTATTGGCCAATCATGGAGAATTGAATGTCTTTGATTGATTGCATACTTTTCTTATGTCCTTCCACTAGAAATTGTATTCTCGAATGAATCTCTCCTTGAATAATACCAACTCCTTGATTGCAGTTGTGTTGAGATGGTTGGTAAGCTCTGAGACACTCTCCTTTGTGCTTTTGGTTTTCCAATCAAAGCGCTCGTACATGATATCCAAATTATACTTGAAGTTGTGGATTTTCCTTGCTTTCTCCTTGAGATTTTGAGTTTGTCACTGCTATTCCTCTTCAATTTTTTTCACTCTAGCTTCAATCTCTTGAACTTGAATCGAAAGAGAGTCGAACTTCTCATCGAGAGTCAAACTCAAGAGGTCCAACTTTGCATTGAATTCTTGGGATCTTCCATGAGTTGTTGGATCATGGCTTCAAGTATACTCTCATGGGGACTCATGGGGACGTGATCAAAGGCCGTGGACGTGGATAATAATAGTTAAACTGATGGTGATTTTTTCCCAATGTTGATGTTGGTACGGATAAGCTTGCTCGCACCAACTGTTGTTGAAGTAAGAAGTTTGAATGTTCATATGGTATTGGGATATAATCCCCAATACTCTCATGACTAATAGGAGTCATCCTTCTAGTGTGACAATTCTAGTGATACATTGATCAGCTCATGAAAAACACAAAAACAAAAGAAAAATCGAAAATCAGAAATAAAGAAAGAAAAACAAATCTCAGACTATTCTTACCAGAATTCTGTAGATAACAAAGCTGTTCCCAGCAACGGCGCCAAAAACTTGATGTGCAGTTTTCAATACCCTAAATTATAGCTGCAAATTCACAAGCAATCACAGTAGTACTTAGGGGTCAGTCTACTCAGGACTGTGAGATATTACGCTACGAATTTATAAGACTTAAATTAAGATAAGACAAAATATATTTTGGGTTTTTTAGATCAATGAAAAACGAAAATAAAACAAGTAAAATAAAAGCAAGTGAAATCAATAATAAAGAAACGTTAGGCAATAGAAAATTCGCGGAAACTCATGAAATACAAGATACATGTTGATTTAAGGATTTTATTATAACTGTTCTATAACTAAAATCACGGAGGTATAATCATTCCACTTTCATGGCTCCCATCCCTATGCTTTAAAAACCTAATAGACTCAATTTCGGTGGTTATTATAAGAAGAAAACATGCATTAATTTGTTCAAGATTCAATTGTTGACAATGCTCAATAACTCAACTTTTGCAGGATATGACGTATTGGTCACCAAATATTAGTTTAGGCAATATAACAAGCTTTTAGAGAGTATATCAACCAAATATTAGATCGCTAGATGGCCAACCAAGCAATAGGAAATTTGTGCAAATAAAGGTGAAGAACCAATAGATAAACCCTAGAAAAATGATATCAATCAAGCATAATCATGGAATCATTGAAAAATCTATAACCTAACAATTTAACTACTCAAACATCATTAAAGTAAAGGAGCATCATCAAATATAAGTATAAAATGTCATAGATAAACTGGATTATAAGAGTAAGGGTTTAGAAATCTTCTCAATATCAAAGTACAAAGGTGAGATCTTGTCCTTGATGCTCTTAGAATGAAAAATTTGAAAAGAACTATTAAAAAAATATGTTTAGTGTTTTGAGGTAAAGGTTGCAGCTGCTTTTTCTAATAAGAGGCTAAAAGCACGTATTTATAAGCCTAGAGAACTCCTATGTCGGTTAGGGATTATTTTGGGGTAAAAAGGGATCAAAATTCAGTTCGGATGGGTTTGCACAGGTCAGGAGCATCGGTGTGAGGGTTTGGGAGCCCGTGACCGATGCTGGCTCCTTTGCGGCGTTTGCTTCTCCTACGCTTGCTTCTTCTGCGAGCCAAACAGATGTCTTCAGTACTTTTGGTATAACTATTCAACCGTCGATCCAAATACTCCAAACCACTTCCATATCAAAGGTGACTCATAAAGCTATCGTGCCACCAAATGTCCTTCAATTCCAATTACATAAAGGCCTCCAACGAAGGGAAAAATTATGGTCCTTATGTGCTGTCTAATTGGGCTTAATGCATATATTATTGTTTTAGTGACTTGTATGATGCTTTTTACTTGGAGAAAAGGCTTGGGCATGATTTAACCTGTAGAGACTTCAAAAGCTAAAACTACAAGAAAACTACATCTAAAGGCACAAAACCATAATAAAATACTTAAATAAAATAGTAAAATATACAGTATATCACTAATCCAAAGGAAACACCAAGCTTTTGGATCGCATCATAGTACTCCACCAAGTCTCACAAATCCCTGCATCTAGAGTTGTTGGAAAACAGCGTCGATCCCTTTATCTCCGACGTATCTTTACATATGATAGTGAAAAACAAGAGCGTATGAGATATGAAAAGAGGTAAGGGTTAAGGTGAGGTACCAACTAAAAATGATCTTGCGATTCAGGTAAGTGGTCCAACAAATAGAGTCAAAATGATATGGCGATTCAGGTAAGAGGAACTCCATTTTGCCTTGTTATGGTGCATATCTCTTCAAAGAACTCGACGTGGTGCATGGGGTGTTCAGTAGGGAGACCATGGAACTACTTTTTCTTTACTAAGGCAATGATTTGAGGTTTGATTTCATAACCATCCTTTGAAGTTTGATTTCATAATCATCCTTTGAGGACGTATGGCTGCCCGATCATGAAAGTATAGATCAGGTGCATCAAAATCAATAATCATTTCATGGAGTTGAAATTTACGTCCTTGGTTGTTCACATGTGCATGTAAAATTTCACCCATGCGAGGATTATGTGCATTCCGAGCAGCAGCAGGTGGAACAATAAATATTTGGATGCCTTATGCATCTACAACTGCCTGTCCATGCTCGTCGAGGAGGTTTATTATTATGGCATTGCATATCGGCTATGTTCTCGTTGTTAGCCATTCGTCTGTCTCTAGCTAGTGTTTCGTTGGTACTTTGCAAGTATTTCAGTGTCCAACTGATAGCTCTAAAGTTTTACCCTAGAAAAATCCTTGCAAGTGCACAGAACTGCAGTTATAGTATAAAGGGTTATCGTATCCCTAGAGACCTAATGTTGCACAGCAAATTCTCAGTATCGAATCAAGCTAAGTAAGTAAATAATGTAACTAACAAAAATAATTAAGAAAATCAGTTGGAAAACTTGTTGAAAGCGTGTTTTAATCAATGAGACAAACGTTAGGCCTTGGGAAATTCTTTGGTAAATCTGAATTGTAGACGTAAAGATCGTTAGGATATTTATGAAGATTCGTTCTCGAACTCGAAACACAACTATAAAATCAACCAACTTTCGCTGCGGAGATTATCTATATCTAAACCCTAGAATTCCAAATTTCTTTGCAAATTCAAACAATTTAGACAAGCATTAGGTTCATGTTCGATTGTTCACAAAATCCCTAAGCCAAATTTCTTTGCGAATAGGAATTTTGCTCATCTAAGATAGTTCAGGCAATCAATAATACTTTCGCATCTATTAATCAACCTAAGTTCTGAATTCTAGGTGATCAAGCTAGAATTAGCATTAAATACAATCTAGATGAAGAACTATATGATTATCCTAACAATATATATAATCTAACAATTCATCTTCAACCTTTGAATAACCCTAAACCTAACAAGCAAACTACTCAGACATGGTGATTGAAACAAACATCATGATAAGAAAAGAATGCATAAAAGAAATAAGCAAAGATACAAAAGAGGAACAAAATCTCTCTCGTAGTCTCTTGAACAAAAATCTCTCTCTAAGTCTCTGTAAAATAGAATAAGAACTGCCTCTTAACAATGGCTTTAAAAACCTAAATATAGTCTAAAACACGAATGAGGCTAATGTGCAACTCCTGGAAATTTCTGGGTCAAAGATGCAATTTCTGAAAACTTGAGGTGCAGATTCGCAGAGAGTGTCGATCGACACTCTGGAAGGTGTCGGTCGACACCAGTGGAAAAACGTTGTACTCTTCCTGATTCATCCGTCCTCCGTTTCCTCTTTGTTCGGTTTGACTCCAAATACTCCCAAAATGCTCCAAAGTCGCCTAACTCATGTAATAACCTGCAAAGACTCATAAAGACTCTAAAAACACTTAAAAGACTCGATAAAACAACGGATATCATGGTCGAAAACTGGTAAAAACCATGATATATCAACTCCCCCAGACTTAGCCTTTGCTTGTCCCTAAGCAAATACTAAGAATAAAGTCGAGGTTTGAAAATCACGGGAACTCACCAACTCTCCAAAATGCCACATTGACAATACTTTTGAACCCACATATCACAGAATCAAATTAGATAGTATGTCAGTGTACTTACCACAAGCTTAGCAATCGTCCCAAGATACGGTTCAACATTCCTTAGAGAAATTCGACTTCACCATTGTTGACTCCTTTAGTTATTTAAGCGTGCGGTCTCATCGAGGGAATATCGATCAAAGAAACCACAAACTCTTCTCTTCCAAGCTTTTGAACACACAGAAAGTGTCGGTACAACTCCTTTATTTTCTCTTCCCTTAGTTGATTTTCTCCCTACTTTTCTAGGGTGTCATTTCTATTTTTTTCTATCAACTTTTTTTTTATATATATAGTTCAAAAACAGTGCTTCTCACTTTTCTGTTCCTTATGAGGAGACGTTTTCGTGAGATGCTCGCCTTCCTAGTCCTTTCTACGGAATTCGGGCTGCTGTCCTTGAGCTGCTTTCCATTATCTTTTTTATAGGGAAGATCAAAAGGAGATTGCACCAACTTCTCTTGACAGTCATTGAAGAGGAATCAGGTTCGATGTATACCAAGCCCCAAGATGAGAGAATTAAAGTTTATTAGGTGCGGAGTCAACGCTGGATCTTTCGAACTCTCCCGAAACATGAACTTTCTCCGGTAAATCGATCCACTCATAGTGTTCTACCTAGTAAAATCTGCAATTAACTGCTGTAACAATGGTGCTTCAAGTATCAATGCAATGTGGTTAGTTCCAAAGAAAAGCTCATAATTCCCAACAAAATTTTTGACTCAATAAACAACTTGGACTGACTCAAAGAGGAAAACAAAAAAAAATGATGTTAGTAAACGATAAACACCCTCCCCCAGACTTACTTCACACCGTCCCGGTGTGAAAATAAATCAAGAGAAAGGTAAAACAGACTCAAAAGAATGAAAAATAAAAGAAGAGAAAAACGTACAAGTGGGTTGCCTCCCACCAAGCGCTTGTTTTAAGTCATTAGCTTGACTTGGATGCCATTTAGGCGTGAGGTGGATCTGCGAGGGGCACTGTGTCTCCCTCATCCCTTGAGAACCTTGCATGTGATGGCTTTGGATGGTTCTCCTTTGCAGCTAGTATTCCTCCTTCAGACTTCCAAGGAACAAAACCAGGAAAGAGTTTCATAGTATTCTGCAGCATCTCTTGGACAACAACCTCTCCTCTCTCCCTCAACTCTAAGGGGATGATAATTCTGAACTTGGAAAAAGGTTTTGAGGTCCCTTTGCACCTCACTTTGGGGTCAGTCAGGTCTCCATCACATCTCAGAGAGACTAGAGTCGAATGTGGAGCACATGGAATCTTTTTGCACTTGGAATTTGCTGGTTTGTTGACTTCATGATGTGCAAGGGAAGGAGTCATCTTGAGGACGTTTTGGACCTTCTTCGTGTCATCTCCAGGGTCTAAACTCAGCTTTTCTCCATCATTGACAGTCATACAAGAAGTCTCTTTGACATGAACTGCAGGGTAGAAGACATTCTTGTTGATCTTGGAGAAAGAGATTCGCTGATTAGGATAATCCACAATCGCACCCACAGTTGCAAGGAAGGATGCACCAAGAATTAATGGTTTATTGTTGTCATTTTTCATCTCCATAATGTGAAAATCCGCAGGGACAAGACAATCTCCTACTTGAAGCATCAGGTCAGGAATGAAGCCTTTTGGAGTTGTAGAAGAAGCGTCTGCAAGCTCGATAGATACATTTGGAGGTTGTAGATCCAAAATTCCTAGCTTCTTTGCAATAGCCTGGGACATGACATTTACATTAGCTCCTGTGTCACAGAGAAAATCCTTTAATTCCATGCCTTTGATTGAGCATGGAACAACGAACTTTCCTAGATTCACTAACTTAGGTAACTTCCTCAATGATGGTTGACCATGTTTCCCTTTTGCCTCTGGTACTTTGTCACTGTCATGGTTAATAGCCAATGGGTATGGTACCTTGGGTTTGTAGATGCGTTCCATGGAAGTTTCAGGTTGATTTCTGGCCTTCAGAACGGTGTCGGTCGACACTGGAATGGCCTGGCTCGACACCAGCCCATTACTGGTCGATTTTGGCACGTTTGGTATGGAGTGTCGGCCGACACTGGCAGGTGGTGTCGACCGACACCCTGGATGCTCGACACCCACGTTCCTCTGGCTCGATTCTGGGTTGTCTGTATGGGGTGTCGTCCGACACTCCCCCTTGGTGTCGTCCGAGGTCGATTTTGGCACGTCTGTAGGGGGTGTCGACCGACACTCCCCCTTGGTGTCGGCCGACACCATGTCTGCAAGATTAAAATCATCATCCTCTTTAGCTTCTTCAAGCAAAACGAAATCCTTTTCATTCATACCCTTTTCCAACACTGGTTTCACCTCTTTTCCACTCCTCATAGTGATCGAATTGACGTATTGTCTTGGGTTCATGTCGGTCTTTCCTGGAAGAAAACCTTCTTGTCTTTTCACTGACTCTGCGGTCTGAGCAACCTGGGTATCCAGCTTCTTCACATGGGTATTGAGAGCCTCAAATTTCCCATTCAAATCTGTGTACATGGCATCCATCTTACCATTGAAATCAACCGTCATCTTCTGTTGACCCTCAAGAAGCCTCTCAAACATAGACTCAATCTTGCTTGATTCCGGTGAATTTGGTGGTGGTGCTTGATAAGTTGAACTTCCATAAGTCCTGGTGTAGCCACTGCTATGAGCCAGTTTCTGGTACGGCTGATTGAATTCAAAACCCGTCGGATTACCTTCAGCATTCTTGTAACCTCCTCCTTGAGCATTGCTAGTGAAGTTCCTGTTGTTCTGACCATACTGAAACCTCTGACCTTGATATCCTCCACCAATGTAGTTGACATCTTCAACTTCATCTTCTTCAATGGCCTCAACTTCAGCAGCAAAGTGAACAGCCTTCTTATTTTTACCCAGTACGAGACTATGCATTGAATCCAACTTAGCCTGGACCTCTGCAATCTGACTACCCTCTAGACTTCCAGCTTGCTTTTGCCTTTCATAATCTGACATCTTCGTGCTATTGCTCGAAGCCAAGTTCTTGATAAGAATCAAGGCATCCTGTGGGCTTCTCGTCATGAAATTCCCATTACTCGCAGAATCCAGTGACATCTGATATCTCCAATCAACCCCTCTGAAAAAGGTACTGAGCAACTGAGCTTCATTGAACCCATGGTGTGGACAGTCTCTCTGATATGACTGGAAACGAATCCAAGCTGCCTTGAAAGACTCCATAGGACCTTGAGAAAAGGTAGATATTCTAGTTCTCAGCTCTTCAGATCTAGCATCGTCATAAAAATGGTTCAAGAATGCATTCTTCGTCGCTTCCCATGTAGTTAGCGAACCTGGAGGAAGTTGTTTCAACCAGCTAGCTGCTTCTCCTGCAAGAGAATATGGGAAAAGCTTACAGAACAGGTAGTCATTGCTGACTCCATTGGCCTTGATGCCACCAACCATATCCTCAACCTTCTCGATATGATCCATGGGATGCTCATTGGAGAGTCCATGAAATTGATGCTGTCCCACGAGAGTGTAATACTGAGGCTGAATCTGAAAATCATGCCTCTCAAAAGCAGGAGGTCTGATCGCAGATCTGTTGGCATAGAACTGATCAGGCCTGTTGTAGTCCGCAAGTGTCCTAGCTACTTCGCGCCCTTCGAGTTGGAATTGCGCTCGATTGTTGTTCTCATTCTGATGCTCAAGTTGTTCCACAATCACATTACCATCAACACCAAGCTTCTGACCTTGCGCATTGCGTCTGTTTCCCTCTTCGTCAAACAATAAACCAGCTTCATCCCGAATAAGTACTATCGGATTGACCATCTCGGCTGGTTTTTTCGCTTTCCTGTTCGTACGCTCCAAGTTTGCTAGCTCTTGATTACTGAGATTGACTAGCTTTTGATCTTTGTTGCTTCTGGTTCTGCGATTAGGCATACACCTGAAACACAAAAGAGTAAGTGATAGAGCGCGTAAGTAAAAATATAAAAATAAAAACTTAGACGAAATTCTACTACTAAAAACTCGTAGGCAACAATTAAGTCCCCGGCAACGGCGCCAAAAACTTGATAGCTCTAAAGTTTTACCCTAGAAAAATCCCTGCAAGTGCACAGAACTGCAGTTATAGTATAAAGGGTTATCGTATCCCTAGAGACCTAATGTTGCACAGCAAATTCTCAGTATCGAATCAAGCTAAGTAAGTAAATAATGTAACTAACGAAAATAATTAAGAAAATCAGTTGGAAAACTTGTTGAAAGCGGGTTTTAATCAATGAGACAAACGTTAGGCCTTGGGAAATTCTTTGGTAAATCTGAATTGTAGACGTAAAGATCGTTAGGATATTTATGAAGATTCATTCTCGAACTCGAAACACAACTATAAAATCAACCAACTTTCGCTGCGGAGATTATCTATATCTAAACCCTAGAATTCCAAATTTCTTTGCAAATTCAAACAATTCAGACAAGCATTAGGTTCATGTTCGATTGTTCACAAAATCCCTAAGCCAAATTTCTTTGCGAATAGGAATTTTGCTCATCTAAGATAGTTCAGGCAATCAATAATACTTTCGCATCTATTAATCAACCTAAGTTCTGAATTCTAGGTGATCAAGCTAGAATTAGCATTAAATACAATCTAGATGAAGAACTATATGATTATCCTAACAATATATATAATCTAACAATTCATCTTCAACCTTTGAATAACCCTAAACCTAACAAGCAAACTACTCAGACATGGTGATTGAAACAACATCATGATAAGAAAAGAATGCATAAAAGAAATAAGCAAAGATACAAAAGAGGAACAAAATCTCTCTCGTAGTCTCTTGAACAAAAATCTCTCTCTAAGTCTCTGTAAAATAGAATAAGAACTGCCTCTTAACAATGGCTTTAAAAACCTAAATATAGTCTAAAACACGAATGAGGCTAATGTGCAACTCCTGGAAATTTCTGGGTCAAAGATGCAATTTCTGAAAACTTGAGGTGCAGATTCGCAGAGAGTGTCGATCGACACTCTGGAAGGTGTCGGTCGACACCAGTGGAAAAACGTTGTACTCTTCCTGATTCATCCGTCCTCCATTTCCTCTTTGTTCAGTTTGACTCCAAATACTCCCAAAATGCTCCAAAGTCGCCTAACTCATGTAATAACCTGCAAAGACTCATAAAGACTCTAAAAACACTTAAAAGACTCGATAAAACAACGGATATCATGGTCGAAAACTGGTAAAAACCATGATATATCACCAACTCAAGTGTAATCAGATTGCCAGAACCTTGACTTCTGGACATGCACTCGAAACACACAAAAAAGAAAAAAAAATCGAATCAATTGAAAAACAAAACCAAAAACTGGGTTGTGTGTCAGGTTTTACCTTAGGACACAATGATCTTGCAGCAAGTGAGCACCGATCAATTGCAGTACTTAAAGATCAAATCTAAGGAAACAAGAGTGCACACTAGAATTCGTAAACTAAAAATTAAGCTAAGTAGCAAATCAAAGATGATTGTCACGAGAAAAATAGTAAAAAGCAGTAAATTAAGATATTCAGGAAGTGTTCCTCTCAGTACACATGATGAGGATAATTCATGATATAATCTTTGAATCTCTCCCGGGCTCCGTAAGAAGACTCAGTACCAGCTTGCTGGAATGCAGTAATCTTATTCTTAAGCGCAGTTGTCTTCGACTTAGTGCAGAACTGATGCAGTAGTGCAGAATTGATGCATGAACATAGCTTTGTACTGGTCCCATGTTGTGATCGACCTTGGTGCAATATATTTGAGCCACAAGAGTACTATGTCGCTCAATGAGAAGGGGATCAACTTGCACTTCAATTAGTCAGAAGAAACCCCGTTAGACTTGGTAGTGCTGCAGATGTCTTCGAACTTTTCAATTTTTTTGCTTTCTCCTTGAGATTTTGAGTTTGTCGCTGCTATTCCTCTTCAATTTTTTTCACTCTAGCTTCAATCTCTTGAACTTGAGTCGAAAGAGAGTCGAACTTCTCATCGAGAGTCAAACTCAAGAGGTCCAACTTTGCATCGAATTCTTGGGATCTTCCATGAGTTGTTGGATCGTGGCTTCAAGTCTACTCTCATGGGGACTCATGGGGACGTGATCAAAGGCCGTGGACGTGGATAATAATGGTTAAACTGATGGTGATTTTTTCCCAATGTTGATGTTGGTACGGATAAGCTTGCTCGCACCAACTGTTGTTGAAGTAAGAAGTTTGAATGTTCATATGGTATTGGGATATAATCCCCAATACTCTCATGACTAATAGGAGTCATCCTTCTAGTGTGACAATTCTAGTGATACATTGATCAGCTCATGAAAAACACAAAAACAAAAGAAAAATCGAAAATCAGAAATAAAGAAAGAAAAACAAATCTCAGACTATTCTTACCAGAATTCTGTAGATAACAAAGCTGTTCCCAGCAACGGCGCCAAAAATTTGATGTGCAGTTTTCAATACCCTAAATTATAGCTGCAAATTCACAAGCAATCACAGTAGTACTTAGGGGTCAGTCTACTCAGGACTGTGAGATATTACGCTACGAATTTATAAGACTTAAATTAAGATAAGACAAAATATATTTTGGGTTTTTTAGATCAATGAAAAACGAAAATAAAACAAGTAAAATAAAAGCAAGTGAAATCAATAATAAAGAAACGTTAGGCAATAGAAAATTCGCGGAAACTCATGAAATACAAGATACATATTGATTTAAGGATTTTATTATAACTGTTCTATAACTAAAATCACGGAGGTCTAATCATTCCACTTTCGTGGCTCCCATCCCTATGCTTTAAAAACCTAATAGACTCAATTTCGATGGTTATTACAAGAAGAAAACATGCATTAATTTGTTCAAGATTCAATTGTTGACAATGCTCAATAACTCAACTTTTGCAGGATATGACGTATTGGTCACCAAATATTAGTTTAGGCAATATAACAAGCTTTTAGAGAGTATATCAACCAAATATTAGATCGCTAGATGGCCAACCAAGCAATAGGAAATTTGTGCAAATAAAGGTGAAGAACCAATAGATAAACCCTAGAAAAATGATATCAATCAAGCATAATCATGGAATCATTGAAAAATCTATAACCTAACAATTTAACTACTCAAACATCATTAAAGTAAAGGAGCATCATCAAATATAAGTATAAAATGTCATAGATAAACTGGATTATAAGAGTAAGGGTTTAGAAATCTTCTCAATATCAAAGTACAAAGGTGAGATCTTGTCCTTGATGCTCTTAGAATGAAAAATTTGAAAAGAACTATTAAAAAAATATGTTTAGTGTTTTGAGGTAAAGGTTGCAGCTGCTTTTTCTAATAAGAGGCTAAAAGCACGTATTTATAAGCCTAGAGAACTCCTATGTCGGTTAGGGATTATTTTGGGGTAAAAAGGGATCAAAATTCAGTTCGGATGGGTTTGCACAGGTCAGGAGCATCGGTGTGAGGGTTTGGGAGCCCGTGACCGATGCTGGCTCCTTTGCGGCGTTTGCTTCTCCTACGCTTGCTTCTTCTGCGAGCCAAACGGATGTCTTCAGTACTTTTGGTATAACTATTCAACCGTCGATCCAAATACTCCAAACCACTTCCATATCAAAGGTGACTCATAAAGCTATCGTGCCACCAAATGTCCTTCAATTCCAATTACATAAAGGCCTCCAACGAAGGGAAAAATTATGGTCCTTATGTGCTGTCCAATTGGGCTTAATGCATATATTATTGTTTTAGTGACTTGTATGATGCTTTTTACTTGGAGAAAAGGCTTGGGCATGATTTAACCTGTAGAGACTTCAAAAGCTAAAACTACAAGAAAACTACATCTAAAGGCACAAAACCATAATAAAATACTTAAATAAAATAGTAAAATATACAGTATATCACTAATCCAAAGGAAACACCAAGCTTTTGGATCGCATCATAGTACTCCACCAAGTCTCACAAATCCCTGCATCTAGAGTTGTTGGAAAATAGCGTCGATCCCTTTATCTCCGACGTATCTTTACATATGATAGTGAAAAACAAGAGCGTATGAGATATGAAAAGAGGTAAGGGTTAAGGTGAGGTACCAACTAAAAATGATCTTGCGATTCAGGTAAGTGGTCCAACAAATAGAGTCAAAATGATATGGCAATTCAGGTAAGAGGAACTCTATTTTGCCTTGTTATGGTGCATATCTCTTCAAAGAACTCGAGGTGGTGCATGGGGTGTTCAGTAGGGAGACCATGGAACTACTTTTTCTTTACTAAGGCAATGATTTGAGGTTTGATTTCATAACCATCCTTTGAAGTTTGATTTCATAATCATCCTTTGAGGACGTATGGCTGCCCGATCATGAAAGTATAGATCAGGTGCATCAAAATCAATAATCATTTCATGGAGTTGAAATTTACGTCCTTGGTTGTTCACATGTGCATGTAAAATTTCACCCATGCGAGGATTATGTGCATTCCGAACAGCAGCAGGTGGAACAATAAATATTTGGATGCCTTATGCATCTACAACTGCCTGTCCATGCTCGTCGAGGAGGTTTATTATTATGGCATTGCATATCGGCTATGTTCTCGTTGTTAGCCATTCGTCTATCTCTAGCTAGTGTTTCGTTGGTACTTTGCAAGTATTTCAGTGTCCAACTCAAGTGTAATCAGATTGCCAGAACCTTGACTTCTGGACATGCACTCGAAACACACAAAAAGAAAAAAAAAATCGAATCAATTGAAAAACAAAACCAAAAACTGGGTTGTGTGTCAGGTTTTACCTTAGGACACAATGATCTTGCAGCAAGTGAGCACCGATCAATTGCAGTACTTAAAGATCAAATCTAAGGAAACAAGAGTGCACACTAGAATTCGTAAACTAAAAATTAAGCTAAGTAGCAAATCAAAGATGATTGTCACGAGAAAAATAGTAAAAAGCAGTAAACTAAGATATTCAGGAAGTGTTCCTCTCAGTACACATGATGAGGATAATTCATGATATAATCTTTGAATCTCTCCCGGGCTCCGAAAGAAGACTCAGCACCAGCTTGCTGGAATGCAGTAATCTTATTCTTAAGCGCAGTTGTCTTCGACTTAGTGCAGAACTGATGCAGTAGTGCAGAATTGATGCATGAACATAGCTTTGTACTGTTCCCATGTTGTGATCGACCTTGGTGCAATATATTTGAGCCACAAGAGTACTATGTCGCTCAATGAGAAGGGGATCAACTTGCACTTCAATTAGTCAGAAGAAACCCCGTTAGACTTGGTAGTGCTGCAGATGTCTTCGAACTTTTCAATGTCTTCAGACAGGCGACTTAGAAACCCCATGAGGACTCTCCCCTATAAAATTTCAGTTTGCATTTATCTTCATGAATCTGATTTTGACTCTATTATATTGACTTTGAACCTGATTTAATTTTTCTCTTTAAAGGTGTTAGATCAGGAAACAAACCAAACATTCAAGATTTCTTATTCCTTTTTACCACTCTCTGTTGATCTTGAATGGCCAGCTCATTTTTAGTTGGTACTCCACCTTATACCTTTATCTGGAGACATTCCCACTGTTTGATCAAGATCAAATTTTTCCACAAGATAGATGGTATTATTAGCTTCGATTTTCATATAAGATCGTGAAAATTCAACGGTGCGATCTCAAGATATGCCTAATTTACTGAAGACTAGTCGGTAAGGTTAGAGGAGAAGCAAGTTCAGAGCATGAGGCACGATTGATCGATCAGTCCCCTACGATCGATCAATCAGACATTCCCAACTTTGACTGGAGAACGAGATTTCATACGCGATCAATCCTAAATGGAAACGAACCAAACATTCAGGACTTATTTTTATTTTTTACCACTCTCTGTTGATCCTGAATGGCTAGCTCATTTTTATTTGCTACCCCACCTTATGGTAAATTGTTTTATTGCATCAAAAATTCTAGGAAATTATGATCTTTTCTAGGAAAAAATGTTTTGATTTTGAGACTCAGTGACCATTGCAGCATGGTTATTCAAACAGGCGATTTAGAAACCCATGACTCGACTCTCCCCAGAAAATTTCAGTTTGCATTTATCTTAATGAATTTATTTTGACTCTATTATATTGACTTCTAACCTGATTTAATTTTTCTCTTTAAAGGTGTTAGATCAGAGAAACGAACCAAATATTCAGGACTTCTTATTCATTTTTACCACTCTCTGTTGATCCTGAATGGCCAGCTCATTTTTAGTTGCTACCCCACTGTAGGATAAATTGTTTTATTCAGTAAAAAATTGTCGGGAAGTATGACATTTTCTAGGAACCAATGCTTTGATTTTAATACTCAATGACCATTGCAGCATGGTTATTCAGACAGGTTATTCAGAAACTCCATGACTGGACTCCCCCCATAAAATTTCAGTTTGCATTTATTTGAATGAATCTGATTTTGACTCTATTATATTGACTTCTAACCTGATTTAATTTTTCTTTTGAAAGGTGTTAGATCAGGGAAATGAACCAAACATTCATGACTTCTTATTCTTTTTTACCACTTTCTGTTGATCCTGAATGGCCAACTCATTTGTAGTTGGTACCCCACCTTATGGTAAATTGTTTTATTGAGTCAAAAATTGTAGGAAATTATGACCTTTTCTAGGAATAGATGCTTTGATTTTGAGACTCAGTGACCATTGCAGCATGGTTATTCTGACATGCGATTCAGAAACCCCATGACTGGACTCCCCCTAGAAATTTTCGCTTTGCATTTATCTTAATGAATCTGATTTTGACTCTATTATATTGACTTCTAACCTAATTTAAATTTTCTCTAAGATCAGGGAAACGAACAAAATATTATGGACTTCTTATTCTTTTTTACCTATTTCTGTTGATCCTGAATGGCCATCTCATTTTTAGTTGGTACCCCCCACCTTAGCATAATTTGTTTTTTTGAGTCAAAAATTGTAGGGAATTATGACCTTTTATAAGAAAATATGCTTTGATTTTTAGACACAATGACCATTGCAGCATGGTTATTCACACATGCAATTCAGAAACCCCATGACTAGACTCTTCCCAGAAATTTTCAGTTTGCATTTATCTTATTGAATCTGATTTTGACTCTATTATATTGACTTCTAACCTGATTTAATTTTTCTCTTTAAAGGTGTTAGATCAGAGAAACAAACCAAACATTCAAGATTTCTTGTTCTTTTTTACTACTCTCTGTTGATCCTGAATGGTCAGCTCATTTTTCGTTGGTACTCCACCTTTTACCCTTACCTCGAGACCTTCCCACCGTTGGATAAATCTCAAATTTCACCACAAGATAGATGGTAGTATTAGTTTCAATTTCCATATTAGATCGTAAAAATCCAACAGTGCGATCTCAATATATGCTCGTATTACTGAAGACTGGTCGATAAAGGTTCGAGGATAAGCAAGCCCAAAGCATAAAGCACGATTGATCGATTAGCCCCATGCGATCGATCGATCACACATTTGAAACTTACGTTGGAGAACGAGATTTCTTAGGTATGCGATCGATCGATCGCTGACCCTGAAAAAAAAAGAAATTTTCTTTTTCGATTTTATTTCCGAACATCTAAAGAAATAACCCTAGATCCGACCCCTACCCTATATATACTCTACAACAGCCACGAAAATATTAAGTCTTCATCATTTTTTTAAAGATTGATAATTTCTCTCCATCACCAAAATCTTTTAGTTTTCTTCTATTTTGTTCGATAAGGGAGAAGATCTCACCTCTTGTACCTCTACGGAGAAGTTTTTCTGAACCCTTTGCTCTTTTTGAATATGTTTTCTACTGCTTTTGCTTTGGTTTGCATAATCATGTGTGAGTAGTTTTATTGTTGCGAATAAGGAATTTTTAAGGGGAATATCATGGTTTGATAGATAGGGTGCAACAATTAGAGTGGCGCTTTTGATAAGTAAGAGTAGTCCTTCATCTAGATATGATCTTATTGTATATTCTTTTGCTGGTCATCTAGAAATTGATTATAGAACGATTTCATTTTGCACATCACTTGAGTTATTGTTTTGATTTGATGTTTGGTGGGTATAGCGCTTTAACCTGAGAAAGTTGAGTTACTGAATTAGATGAAAAATTGAACTTGACAATAATTGCATATTTATATATGTTATTAACTGCAAGAGTTGATTAATAGGATATTTTAAACATAGATGGTTATCGCTACGAGAATAGGTTAATCTTATAATAGTGATTTCAGTTCTAGGACAAAAGAAAAACGATATCAATTGCCTTTAGGAGTTAACCCTGAATAATTCAAACTGTGAATCCATGAGAAATTCCTGAAAATCCAATGTTTTCCTCTTATTGTTTACATCTATTTGATTTACTGCTTTTATTTTCTTGCATTCGAAAACTCCATAAAAATATGAATTCACTTAGCGTAATTTTTATTTCTTATTTCGATTGTGCATTTAGAGTCTCTGTGGGATCGATTCCTCAAGTACTACAATTGATTTTCTGTGCATTTGCAGCTTTGCATTGGTAGTCTTAGGGTAAAAGCTAACACACAAAAAGTTTTTGGCGCTGTTCTCGGGGACTTTTGTAGTGCCATTAATTTTAGATTAACAATTTCGTCTAAGTTCTATTTTCATTCTTCTACTAACTTTGAATTTTTCCTTGTCTTTATGTGTTTCATGTGATTTCACCTGAGAAAGGAGCATGGGAGATTTTGATTAATCTGAACATCTTGACGAGATCACTATGCCACACGTTTTAGCTGAAAAGATGGGATTACCACACCCATTCATTCACCCACAAGGTTCTCGCAGTGGCTATTTCCTGCTAGCACTTGTGGCACAAAAAGGCGCTTCCAACATCGCCTTCCTCACCAGTATTTTCAAAACCAGTTCGTCTCGAATCCTCCTCGTCAACCTACATACGAGCAAAGGATTGAGCTGTTGATGAACGAGTACTTGGACCACCAGCGGATGATGTATGCCGAACTCAATGCCAAGATGAATAAGATGTGTTCTGATTTTGGTAACAGATTTGATGATCTCTCATCTCACGTACAAAAGATGGATCAGTAGCTCCAATTCAATGAAGAAAAGGTAAAGAAAACGTGTTGGATATCAAATAGAATGGGAAGGACGTTTTTAGACTGGAATTCGATATGGACAACAGTCATGCTCAGCTTGAATGGGGCGCTGAGACGACGGAGACAGCACTTTCTGAACTTTCCACATGTGTGGAAATCCTTGATGTAAAAGCTTTTGCAAAGGCCAAACGCATCTTTGATCTCGGGTTCAAAGTAGATGGCATCTATCAAGATGTTCTTGGAAAGGGCGCTGGAATGAGTAGGGAAGTTGTTGATCTCTTTATAGCAATTGTCAATCTCTTCATAGAAAAAGACAAGGAAGAACCTGAAATTTGCCTAAATATGAATGATTGGATCCCTGACAAAGAGCTGGACTTTAATTCCTCTAGCTCTGACTCTGAATGTGAGTTAACGTTCCTCTCCAAGCTTCTCAGAGGAATGATTAGTGAAAGGGCTTAAACAAAATTTGAGAAGCTGGTTCGAAGCATACCTCATTATATCAATTTCGACAATGCATGTGACATCTGGCCTCTAGAGGATTTCTTTTGCTCCACCACTTAGTCTAGGAGAGTTGCTAAAAAGTTGTTCTACAAGACAAGAAGAATGACAAAGCCCGCCTTGAAGAAGCTTGTAAAAATGAAAGATTCATGGAAGTTTTTGATCTCTTTCTCAATCCAAGGAACTCCATTCGAGAATGCTATGTATGATACAAGAGCATGTATGAGCCTAATGTCAATAGCTTATGCAAACAAATTGGGATTATCATACATAGAGCCTACGAACAAAGCAGCCAAGCTCGCAACGCTTATGCAGTAAAGGTCTTTGGGATTGTCTATGATTTGAATGTTCAAATTGGGAACTGCTTTGTTCCTACCGACTTCTTGATCTTGGACAGCAACGTAGAAGCAACAATTCTACGTGGAAGACCTTTCCTTGCAACAATTGGTGCAGTCATCGACATGCTCAGAAAGAGAATCTCCTTCTCTCATGTTGATGAAGACTTTTTATGAGGCTGTGCCAAGCATGAAGGCTCAAGAACATCCTTGGTATGACTCTCTAGTCTACACCAATGAAGAGGGAGATGGACAGAAGAGGAAGCGCAGGAACACCAAAGGATCTAAGGAAACATCGATTTGCTTAGATAATTTGTCTCACGCCTAGAAAGAAGGCAACCAAATTTGAGCTAAATGACTTTAAATAAAAGCACTTACTGGGAGGCAACCCACTGGTAAGTATTTAATTCTAGTTTATTTCTTTGGTTTTTAATGAATTTACTTAGTGTTTCAGAAAATGATCGAAATGGGCGAATTGTAGGCTCAGCAATCGATCGATCGACCTAGCGATCGATCGGTCATCACCAATCGATTAATCGAACATCCGCATAAAACCAAAGCTACAGGTCATCATTGATCGATCGATTGTCCCTACAAGTATAAAATTTGAATTTTTTCTGATTCAACTTGAAAAACAAAATCCAAAAAATCCATAAAAAGAATCACCCAATTCGAATGCAACCTTCCAATGATATTCGAGGTACCAATTTCTATAACTCATAGCGCCATCTACCCTGAATGACATCCTTTATTGAGAAAGCTCATGCAACAGTAATGAATGTACATAGTCAAATGATGTGATGTTGAGATTTTTTCAGGTCTGAGATTTAGAGTATGGATAAGGTTTGCGAAGGACATGGTGGGATAAGATGGGGATGTTCTGAATTAACTTTGTTTGTATGTGGATTACAGGTTAATGAATCAAAGCTATGATCTGAAGGATATGTGAGTTTTCGTGATTTTCAAACCTCTTTTCTAAACTTGAGCTGATGTTTGTTTGAGGACAAATAAAGGTTTAAGTCTGGGGGAGTTGATATACCTTAGATTTCACCACTTTTTTACCATGTTTTATTAGGGTTTTAATGAAGAAACTACTTGGTTTTGGAATTTTGTGGCTATTTTTGTGGATCTTAGAGGCTTTATAGGAAATTGGAACAAATTGGACTAAAAGGGATGCAAAAAAAGCAATTGGAAGGTAGGACAGTTCGTGAGCATCCGATGTTTCGCATCAGATGGAGACATTCCCACTGTTGGATAAAGCTCAAAAATTCCCCACAAGATATATGGTAGTATTAGCTTCAATTTCCATATTAGATCCTGGAAATCCAACGGTGCGATCTCAAGATATGCTCCATTTACTGAAGAATGGTCGATAAAGGTCGAGGAAAAGCAACCCAGAGCTTGAAGCACGATCGATCGATCATACATTCGCAATTTTGGCTGGATAATTTGATTTTATAGGTGATCAATCGATCGATCCTATGCGATCGATCGATCATTGACCCTAAAAAAAAAGGAAATTTTCTTTTTTTAATTTTATTTTCTAATACCTAAAGAAGTAACCCTAAATCCGATCCCTACCTTATATATCAGCCACGAAAATACCAAGTCTTCATCATTCTTTTGAAAATTGATAAATTTCTCTCCAACAACAAAGTCTTATAGTTTTCTTCTATTTTGTTCGATAAGAGAGAAAATCTCACCTCTTGTACCTCTACGGAGAAGTTTTTCTGAACCCTTTGCTCATTCTGAATATGTTTTCTACTGCTTTTGCTTTGGTTTGCATAATAACGTGTGAGTAGTTTTATTGTTGGGAATAAAGAATTTTCAAGGGGAATCTCATGGTTTGATAGATAGGGTGTAACAATTAGAGTTGCGCTTTTGATAAGTAAGAGTAGTCCTTCATCTAGATATGATCTTATTGTATATTCTTTTGCTAATCATCTAGAAATTGATTATAGAATGATTTCGGCTTGCACATCACTTGAGTTATTATTTTGATCTGATGTTTGATGGGTGTAGCGCTTTAACCTGCGAAAGTTGAGTTATTGAGTCAGATGAACAATTGAACTTGATAATAATTGCATATTTATATATGTTATTGAGTGCGAGAGTTGATTAATTGGATAGTTTAAACATAGATGATTATCGCTATAAGAATAGGTTAATCTTATAATAGTGATTTTAGTTCTAGGACGAAAGAAAAACGATGGCATTTGCCTTTAGGAGTTAACCCTAAATAATTCAAACTGTGAATCTAAATCGACCAATTCTACAAGAACGCTTTATACAGTGCATGCTTCCATATATTCATCAATTTTGTATCAATCTATTAGGAAATATAGAGATTTAGATTTAACGGATTTATGTGTCAAAGCCCCTATGTACATAATTAAGTTATGGTTATTTTTTCTCTTTGTATAAATATTTAAGCTGCCATTTTTGTAAATTATTTAAAAATATACAGAGAAATTATGGATCTTTCATGGTATCAAAACAAGGAGTTCTTGGGATTTTGTTTAAGATTGCTTCGACGCCGTCATCATCTTCATATTGTGATTGTGAGTTACTCTTTGATCTCTTTTGATTATCAAAGATGGTTATGTTATTTGTTGAGATTTGCTTGGAGTTTGGTTACTTTTTGAATTTTAAGTTGATTGTTATTAATGACGATTTGCATGACTATATCGTCTATTAATTATTTCTGACGATTCTCATGACTATATAGACACACGGCCGCATGTTGTAGGGAAAATATAGGTTTCGAATAGAATTAGCACAAAAAATACTAAATGGTCATTTTAAAATGTTTTAGTAGCAATCACCAAAAAATACTAAATGGTCATTTTAAAATGTTTTAGTAGCAAACACCAATTATTGTTCTTATGAGGGCGGATCCATAAAAAAATTTTACGGGGGCAAAAATGTTTAATAAATAAAATTTATACTGTTATTCTAATTTTTTTGTCAATTTTTGTCTTATTTATACCATCATCACTGCTCAGAACACACAACACATCCAATATGTTCATCTTCTTCCTCCGGATTTCGTCTCCGAACAATGGAAATCTATCCTCTGTGACTTCGAATTCGACGTCGTAAACTCTTCTTCTTAGTACTCTCTTTATCTTCTCTGTCTATCATGGTGATTAATTGGAGTATTAAACTTGTCATGTGAAAACTGGGATGCTTCCTTCTCCGGAAATCGTAGAGGTTCTTCTCCAAAATCTCTCATAATTTCCAGTTCATGGTAGATAATAAAACACCTCATTTGTTCTATTTCCAGATTTGAAATTGTGTGTTTTTAGTTCTTATATAGTTCGTTTTTCTTAAGGCATCTTTACTTTTTGATCATGTGATGATATCTACATATTAATTATCTACCTGGTTCTTCTATTCTCTGCATCTTTAGGTAACCTTTATGCATTGTTTAGTTTGTTATTCTGTGTTTGACTGGATTGTGTTCTTTTATGAGTATGGTTTCACTACAAGAAAACAGAGCATGAGTGACTCCCTAAATAGTCCCAAAATTGTAGCTAATCTGCAATAAGCAACTGATTTGAGACTAAAAAAAGTAGTCGCTAAATTTTGGTCGCTAATTGAAACAGTCGCAAATTAGTCGCGTATTACGGACTATTTTGTGACTACTAAACTTGGTCGTATATAAGCGACTACTTTGAGACAACATTTAGTAGTCATAAATTAAAGACTAAATAGTGACAGATGTTGGTTGTCATATTTCTGAAACTAATTTGTAACTGACTTTGTAGTCGTAGATGTGCGATCTTTTCGAGACTGATAAGTTAGAGGCTAAATAGCAACTTGTTTGCAACCAATTAATTAATATATATATATATATATATATATTCAAATTTGAAAAAATGAAATTAAAACAAAAAACCGAATGTTGAAAACTGTTAACGCAAAATATACATCAAATATAAGATCCATATCTTACATAACATCAATCCAAGTTTTAAACTAACATCACAAATCAAAAACATAAAAATATATCTTATACCATTTAGAATCGCTAAACCCAAAACCACAAGCATGAATGTCATCACCCACTTCTTCGGTTCAAAGGAATTAAATAAGGTTGATCCTTTTCGGTTAAGGATTTGGACCCCAACCACTTATATGCTGGTTTCCTAGTCTCTGGTATTTGAGTCTGTGGGTAAAAGCAAAAAAAAAACAACTAAACGATGAAACAAGAGAATTTGTAAGTTCGAGGTTAATGTATTGGTTTAGGAGTTAAGTTCTTAGCTTCTCAATTAAATTCATAGAGGAAAACACATTTGGAATGTCGTAAAGTCTTCTAACTTTAGCTGTTGATCATTTTCAGAAATCGGGTTAGTTAGTGGTGCTCTATATGTGATAAACCCATAGATCAGAAAACATGTAAAACAAGAAATAGAGATTTACTTCTCATATGCATTGGCTCTTAAGAGTGGCTTAGCAAGGTTTTTGCAGCACTATCCAATGTGATGACATCATTCTGAAGAGAAAACAGCAAACATGATGTGAGTAGAATACTTCACAAAGTTTGTGAAAGAAGCCAAATAGAGGTGTCTAATCATATTGTTTACTTACAGTAGAACAAATAAACATTTTCACAAAGTTCTGAGAGAGAAGCCAAAGAGATTTCTCCTTCTTGTGGTCTGAAAAAGATATTTGTTTGCCTTCAAGTTAGCTCCTAACAAAAATGTTATCCTGTTTGGGATTGAAATCCCAATAGTGATTAGCAAATACAAGACATGTGGTTTTAGGTTTTAGTGAGATTTATATCATTCTCCAACTATCCTCTCCATTATGGCTTTAGGTTCAGAGCTTATCAACTACAAATATATAAAGGCACAAAAAATCAGCCGTAAATTCACAAAACGAAGATCAACTCACAGCAGCCACAAAATCTGAGGTTATATACGTCGAATTTAAAGCTACAAGTAACAATGATAGACACAGTTGAGCGTAAAGCATCAAACAACAAAACTTGATTTGCATCTCAACATAACCATCAACAAAACGATTTGAGTTTCAACATACCAAATCATTCAAAGGAAAAGTTGAAATTGCAACTATACAAACGAAAGGAGAAGAAGAACTCACCAGGGTTTTGATTCTGTCTCGAAGAACAAAATTGAGAGTAGCTCCAACCAAATCTCTCTGACTTTTAGTTGTTCTTCGTATCTTCAATCTTCTCCTCTTTGATTCTTCTCTCACGTTCGTTCATAGAGGCTTCATCATTCAAGTTAGGATGGAAAGTTAAGATGAGAGAGGATCTTATGGAAAGTTAAGATGAGAGAGGATCTTTCTTCTCTTGTGAGGTTCAGATCTCCGACAACCTTTGATCTCCCCATCCTTGAAGCGAGGTCTGGAGAGAGAGAACGGAGGTTACCAGATCTGTGGAGGTCGGAGGCTGAGGAGAAAACTTGAGTTTGGAGGTTCAGATCTGAAGCAGAGAAAAGGAGAGGGTGTTTTTAGAAGAAAAATAAAAAAGATCCGAGGGTATATAAAAAAACAAACCTAGATCTGCGTCGGTTGGATGAAGATGAGGCGGCGGCTGGTCAGAGAATGACTCGCCAGAAATATGTGCTCGTTTGAAGTAGATGACGACGTAGATGGGCTAGATCTGTGTTGGTTTGAACTACTAAAGAAAGAGAGAGATTAGAGAAAAATAGACAGACTATGAGAAGGAGAGAAAGAGATGATGATGGTTAGCCTTGGTGGAAGTGGAGGCGGCAGCATAGTGGTCGGTGAGATCGGCGAAGGTAGAGAGGCGAGAGAGGGGAGAGAGGCGAGAGAGGGGAGAGAGGCGAGAGGGTGAGGTTTTTTTTAATAAAATTTGGGAATCAGATTTTTCGAGTATTGTTTTAACTAAGTGTCCCTAAAGAGTCTGTAATTAGTCGCAAAATAATTTTAAGAGGGATTAATTTGCGCCCAAAAACTCAAATTATATAACCACAATCCCAAATTATTTAAAATCAAACAAGTTAGCAAATTTAGCTGGTCACAAAATAGTCGCAAATATGTGACGATAGGAGCAAAGTAGTCACAAAGTGTGACTCTTTTTTCACACTTTGTTGTGAGTCATAAACCCTAAACCCTAACAATTTAGACCCATAAAATTGATACACATGCTTAATCAATCAGTGTTTTTATATTTCTTAAGTCTATGCTTCAGTATATAGTATTAACTAATGCTAATTAAGTAAAGCTTGAAAGATTTTACCCTTTAACAATCATTAGATTGCAAACATATGTAATTTAATGTAAAATGTTATGTAAGATGAAAATATTAGATAAGTTAAAGTTAATGAAATTGTAAGTTAAAATTTTTCACTATTAGATAATATGTTTAGTGTAACAAAGTAGTTAAAATCTATGTAGATGCTTAAAACTAATCTATTTACCATTATCTTTTGTTGAATTTAAAAAAATCATATGGATGAGTTGGTAATCGGAAGCAAAGCAGTCACACTTTCAAACTACCGTCGCGAATTAGTCACAAATTAGTCGCAATTTTGGGACTATTTTGCTACTACGTTTTCTACTAATACAAGAGTCGTAATTTTGAGACTATTTTGCTACTATATTTTCTCAAAATAGTCACAAAATGTAACTGTTTTGTGACATTATTTTGTGAGACACAAATCTATACCTTAAACCCTAACTATTTCGAACAAAAAACTGATACATATGCATTTTCAATCAATCTTTGTTCTATTTCTTAAATATATGTTTCAGTATATATACTAAACTAATACTAATTAAATACAATTTTGAAAAATATTCATCTTGAACAAACATTAGATTGAAAACTTATGTAATATTTCTAAAAACATGTTCTATAAGATGCAACAATAGTTCACCAAATTGAAAGATTAAAGTTTTCACTATTACATAATATATTTAGTGTTAAAAGTTTTTCAAATCAGTCTAAATACTTAAACTAATCTTTTTACAACTATCTTTGTTGAATTTCCAAAAATCATACCGATGAGTTGGTAAACGGTAGCAAAACAGTCACAATTTTGGGACTGATTTGCGACTAAATTTACTAACTAATAATATAGTCGCAAAAGAGTCTCACTTTGCGACTACATTTAAACAATCGAATAATAGTCTCCATTCAGTCGCTAATTTAGGACTACTACACGACTGAATAATTCGGTCTTAAATATGGGATTGATTTGCTTCTCTATCTTCCGTAGTCGTTCATTAGTCGCAAAGTGGTCCCAAAACAGTCGCAAAATTTTGCGACCGAAAAAACAGTCACCAAAAGTAGTCACTCATTAGTTGTTTTCTTGTAGTGTTTGTATTTGTAATTGCAGAGAGAGATTATTATCAATTGCTGACATAATAACCCCAAATGTGAAATAAGCATCTGCTTTACTTGGTGGTGTTTGGATCGAGAATGTTGTAGGAATGCGGTCGGCAGCAAAGTTGTTACAAAGATACAAGGTAATTTTTATTGATGTTTATCTCATATGAAAGGTTCGTGATGTTAGCTTGGGGTTTGACTGGTCGTCTTGCCATTTTACCGGTCTGGATTTTCGTCTTAAGGAATTTCAGTTTTGCAGCTCTACATTATCCACTCATAAAGAAGTATGATTCTCATATATCAGTGATTGTGGTTGAACCGGCGCAAGTCCAATAAGGTCTACAAAACACACTGGTGGACCATGCAAACTTGGACTAACAGAAAATCAAGTAAACTTTTTTGCTACCATGTGGTACTAATTCTACTAGATGTTTCGATTCCCCCGGAGTAAAAACTCGTTTCTTGTACTTGCATTACTGTCTTTTGTAGGCTCTTTTTTAAAATGGTCTCATATAAAGAGTCATGTTAAGAGTCAATCACTACAAGAAAGCAGCAGAAGAGCAACTCCCAAAAGCCTCACAAAATGGTCGCAAAAACTCAATTTGCGACTACTTAAGGACTAAATTAGATAGTCGCAAAATGTTCGTCGCAAAATAAATAAGTCGCAAAATAGTCGCAAATTAGAGACTAACTTGTGACTGTCTAAACTAGTCGTAAATGTACGACCAATTTAAGACGAAACAAAATAGTCATATATTAACGACTAAAGAGAGACGATCGTAAATGTGCGACCATTATACGACTGGTTGTTGTGGTCGTGATTTAGAGACTAATTTGTGGCGCCATTTGTAGTCGTACAGTTGCGACGTTTTGAAGACTAAAACTTTGGTGGCAAATGTACGACCACTGTAAGACGAAACAAACTAGTCGTATATTAACGACTAAAGAGAGACGATCATAAATGTGCGACTAGTTTACGACTGGTTGTTGTGGTCGTGATTTAGAGACTCATTTGTGACGACATTTGTAGTCGTATAACTGCGACGTTTTGAAGACTAAAACGTTGGTTGCAAATGAACGTTGATGGTCGCAAAATAGTCCTTAAAGATTCGCGTATTAACAACTAAAATGCGACCCTTTTGGTGTGTTCCTTTAACGTTAGTGTCGCAAATCAGTGACAAATGTGCAACCTTTTTGCGACTTGATTTACCGAAAAACAATATATATATATATATATATATATATATATATATATATATATATATATTTGTTTTGAAATTTGAAAACCAAAAGTAAAAGAATAACCCGAATGTTAAAAACACTAGTAATAATAGACTAAAGAAACACAAGTTCTAAAAGATAAACATAACTTAAAAATGTAGTGTTCTAAAACATAAATAAAGGAAACACATAAGAAGTAAAGTTTTAAAAGCATAAATTATAGAAGAGCTTGCATAGCTATTTTACGACGAGCTGTTTCAAGTTGTTCATGGATCTCAGCAAGCGATGTCATAGAAGAGCTTGTATAACTCTCTTCCTTTTCCCTTTGCCTATCAGCTCATTTAGTTGTCCAAGACCAAATGGGTTTGCCTTGGGATCAGTCTGAGTACACTAAAAGAACAAAAACAAGAGTGATATACACTAAATTGAGACGTTGAAATGAAGCTAAAAAGGCAGGTTATTAATTTTTCAAAAAAAACAAGTACATCATCGTAAGAAGGAATGATAAGCATATAAGAATGAATGATAAGCATATAAAAAAAACAAGTACATCTATTCAAAACCAAAACCAGAATGATTCACTATACTCTAAAACAAGTATATATATAAGAAGGAATGATTTGAGAATGATGCTTAACAAACAACAGAAGTTATCAAACCAAGAAGCTCAAAGATGAACAATATGTTAAGCCCTAATTGATTCAGTATATATCCATAAACATAGAAACCAAAAGGAACAAAAAATATTACTAAAGCTGAGAAAGGACAAGTTGATGAGAAATCAAAGCAGAAGATCATGCAAAATTCATAGAACACTTGATAAGCCTAATACATAAAGCAATACCAGAGAGCAAAAGAAAGACAATCATATGGTAAGAAAGCAGACGAGAAAGGAGAATACCTTGAGAAATATCTCATTCTTCTCTTCGAGGGTGAAGGTGCGATGAGTAGAGTGTTCAGAAATTTCTGGACCATCGAGATCATCCTCAGACATTACTTCTGCTAGGTGCTTTTCATAAGCCTCAGCAACTTCTTTCGCCTTGTGATCAACAAAGGTTCCATCCGCCCTTGTATGTGTCCGCAGAAACACTTCTCCAAAAGAAACAGGACGACCTAATTCTTCCTCATGTAGTGATAAAAAAACATGTTAGTGTATGTAGTTTCTAATTAGATAGGAAGTATAAACGGTTTACCATTTCCTGTTGAACTCGCAAGTAGGATTTCTGACCGGATACGTGCTTGTGGATTCCTAGACCGCCATGATCGGAGTTGCGTGACTGTGAAGCAGTAGAGCTCCTCTCCACCGCATCAGGAGTCTCCCAATGCTGCCACATTGTAGTCCAAAGCGTAGGGCAAATCCAATATGGCCTTGCACCACTGTTCTTAGCCTAACTAACTATTCCTTTCATCCAATTTTTGGCAATCTTCAAGAAATGCTACCTCACAATCTCTGTAATCCCAATATCCCAGTTGTACTTCCGCTACATAAGAAGTTATTGGTCAGTAGTGATCTGTCTTAGGAATTACAACTAAAAAAAGAAGCTTTACTCGAAATCATTACCGCAAAAGTTCTGAAATAGCGTTCTTGGACGTGAATTGGCGTAACCTTCCAGCTATAGTAAGGACCATCAAACTTACGACGAAAGATTCCAGCAATCACACGAGTCAATTTTCCTTTGTCCCGGGTAAACCTAATACATAAATATAAACACATGGTTAAGGTACTGCGTGTATCATGAAAATCATATCAGAATGAGAACAGAACAATGATACTTTATCAACACATAGATACACTAAATCAACTACACAGATACAATGAGCTAAACATATAGAATGATGTATTAGCAGACCATGATCAGAGAATGAGTTAACCAACATCGTGCTTTATCTCTATATTTTTTGTTCTTTGTGATGATGGAAACAAAAGATATACAAATGATATTCAATTATTCAATAAGTAGCTTGACACATAATCAATTCGGCAAACAGATAGACTGATGAATGTGCAGACCATAATACAATTAAGCATTCACATTACGAGACCATGATACAACTACATTGATACTTTGACACAAATACAATCAGGCAAGCATGGGTATAACGATGCAAACGCAAACCATTATACAACTAGACTAACATCTCGTACAACTACACTGATAGTTTCACCAATCCAAAATTAAAATCGTTTGTACAGAGCAGAGAAGTTACCACGTAGTCTTGACATTGGAGAATGGATGCTCAGACAAGAGAGGCAGTTGTTCTCGGCCAGGAAGAGCCAATAGATCATCCAACAGCTGTTGGAAGTCTTGCGCCTCTAGGTTGGGAGCATCAACATGGTATTCTTCCTCGACATAAAGATCAAGGTCGGGAAACTCATCATCCATTGCTTCTTTCTGGGGAATGTGAGCTGTCGGAGGCTGTGGCTGAGGAATTTGCACGGGAGGAGGTGGTTGATGGATCGGAATTGGCCTGTTAGTGTGATGAGGGGCTTGCGGTTGTGTTGACGGTGGATACTAAGCCTGAAGTCCTGGTCCGGACATAGACACTGTCGCCTGAGAGGAGGAGTTAGAGGAGTACGATGGTGCTCCACGAACTCCACTGGTCCCATCGACCATGGATCCGCCTGAGACTCCGACTGGGGTTTCACCACCTCCGCCGTTGGCTCCACGACCACCGTCTGTGGATGTAGAACCTACGATGTTTCCTCTACCACCTTCGACTGGGGTTTCACCACCTCCGCCGTTGGCTCCACGACCACCGCCTGTGGATCTAGAACCTACACCGTCTCCTCTTCCACCTCCGACTGGGGTTTCACCACCTCCGCCGTTGGCTCCACCAACACCGCATGTGGATCTAGAACCGCTGCCATTTCCTCTACCACCAGCACCGACTCTACCTCCTTTCCCGCGACCGGTTTTACTTTTTCCAGCCATGAAGAACAAAAAGAAGAATTAAAAAAGAAAAATCGAGAGAGAAATAAGAAGCTTTTGATTTAGGGTTTGATTTATGGATTGCAAAATGGGAAATCAGAAAAGAATGGTTTGATTAGAGGTTGCGTTCGGAAGAAATGAAGAAATAGAGGCTAAATGGAAGAGAAAAAGAAGATTTGGGACTGAGGATCTGATAAATCGCCTAAGTGTCGAGAAAGATGGAAAAAATTAGGATTTTCTTAGAAATAATTTGGGACTGAAAATTCGGATACATGTTTTACGAAAGAGTCGCAAAGTAGTCTCTAAGTAGTCGTAAACTAATTTTAGAGGGGAGACCTAACGCGTCCAAAAGCCCCAAAAAAATTGGCCAAAAGCCCAAATGTTTTCAAACCCAAAATTTCAAATAAGTGAAGATAGTCACAAATCAGTCGCAAATTAACAAACAGTGGCAAATCAGTCTCAAATGTATCACTGTTTTGTGACTTTTTGAGTAGTGACATATCAGTTCCTTCTGATATTTTATGTGCGTTGTATGTAAGTTATATGTAATAATCTTCTTATTCACGGCCATATTTAATTTACAAAAATAAGACTATTCAAATTTTAAAGTGACACACATGAGTGTAAGCGAGCGAGCTGATAAAAAATCAAATCACGCAACATTTATTTCCTTCTCCTTGATCTAGTTTCTGGCCAACGGTTTCACCACCTCCACCGTTGGCTCCACGACCACCGCCTGTGGATCTAGAACCTACACCGTTTCCTCTTCCACCTCCGACTGGGGTTTCACCACCTCCGCCGTTGGCTCCACCAACACCGCATGTGGATTTAGAACCGCTGCCGTTTCCTCTACCACCAGCACCGACTCTACCTCCTTTCCCGCGACCGGTTTTACTTTTTCCAGCCATAAAGAACAAAAAGAAGAATTAAAAAAGAAAAATCGAGAGAGAAATAAGAAGCTTTTGATTTAGGGTTTGATTTAGGGATTGCAAAATGGGAAATCAGAAAAGAATGGTTTGATTAGAGGTTGCGTTCGAAAGAGAGGAAGAAATAGAGGCTAAATGGAAGAGAAAAAGAAGATTTGGGACTGAGGATCTGATAAATCGTCTAAGTGTCGAGAAAGATGGAAAAAATTAGGGTTTTCTTAGAAATGATTTGGGACTGAAAATTCGGATACATGTTTTACGAAAGAGTCGCAAAGTAGTCTCTAAGTAGTCGTAAACTAATTTTAGGAGGGAGACCTAATGCGCCCAAAAGCCCAAAAAAAAATTGGCCAAAAGCCCAAATGTTTTCAAACCCAAAATTTCAAATAAGTGAAGATAGTCACAAATCAGTCGCAAATTAACAAACAGTGGCAAATGTATCACTGTTTTGTGACTTTTTGAGTAGTGGCAAATCAAAACCCTAAACTCTAAATGTTTAGATCCAAAATTCTGAGGCATATAGTGTTCCAATCAGGTTTTCATCTATTTAATAAATGTGTGTTTGATTATATAGAGTAAACTATTACTAATAATCAAAAATTTGAAAAATTTAGAGTTTAAACAAAGATAAGATTGAAAGAACAAGTAATTTATCTTAAAACATGTAATGGAAGATGCAAAAATTATTTCAAATTGAAATTTTAAATAATTTTTGCGATTATATGATATATTTAGTGTAATATATACTTCACATCTATGTAGATACCTAAAAAAATCTTTTTACTTGAAATATTTTATTGAATTTCCAATAAACCTTATGGAGAGTTGGTAAACAGTCACAAATCAGTCACATTTTCAACGAAATATCGCAAAGTAGTCGCATAATAGTTGGGATTTTATGACGCTTTTGTGACCGACTGTAATAATAGGTGCCAAAAGGTTTTCCTGTGACTCGATCCTTAAACCTGGTAGTGTTATCAATTGTTCAAATCCAATGAGCTAATGTAATCAATCGGTTTTCTAGTAAATTACGTAGTATATATATCGTTTATTAGTAAATCGAAAAATTAAGATTTACACGTAGATACTGTTATTCGAATCTGGAACATGTTTGTCATTTAGATGTTGCTTTTGCACTGAGCTATAGTGACAATTCGAGTTTTACTTACGAGAACTTATTTATATAGCAATACTTACCCAAGCTAAAAATAAAAATTAAAAAGGTTTTTTTAAAAAAATATTGCAACAACTATATTACACACATTAATTCAAAATCCGATACATAATATTCATATATATTACAAAAATTAAATTAAAATCTCATATGTAGTATTCAAATTTCTTCATCTTCCTCTGAAGACGATAAATTACAAAAAAAATCATCTTCTGGCTCAGCGTCTTCAATTTTGAAATCAATTTCTTCTACTGGATGATTTCCATCAACTAAACTATCGACAACAATTTATTCAACCGATTCCGTCATTCCATCATCATCTGTTTGTTGCAAAATGACCAGCTCTTTCTTGTTAAAATTTCCTTGGACACGATTGTGGGAGTCGAAACTCGCACAACCAAAACTTGTAAGGAGACTTTAGGGATTCGACAAACTTCTATGTAAAGAGACCAAGAACAGAGATCCAAAGATGGTTTTTATTATCTTAGCTGTTTTGAAAGCTGTTGCAATGAATAACCAGTATTTTTGTAGGTCAATTTTTTGGATCTCCTTTGCAAAGAGGTACATTGTCTATTTATATATGAATAAGTCGGCTAGGCCTTTTACTAAACGAGAAAGGAAAACTTCCTTATTTTTCGGGATTTTCCTTTTCTCTCTGACTTGTCTAAGTCGGTTTAGGTGTGGGCTTTTTACTTTGATATGCTAACTCAGCACACCAGCATCTCGTGGCTTGTCGCTTCGTCCCATCAAGATATTGGGCTTGTTGCTTCCTTGGGTCATCGGTGAGCTTGCTCGTCGCCTCGTCTCTTCATTTATCCTGTTCTACCTGTCTTGTCACCATGATGTTTTGCCTTATAGATGCTTCCTTCTGATACCGAGCCAGAGGAGTTTCATTGTTGGCTCGTCACCTTTTTGCCTTAACGCCGAGCCGGAATGTTAGTCCGCCAACATGTTGGCTCGTCACCATATGTTGTTTTGCCAACATGTTGGCTCGTCACCGCTTGTTGGTCTACCAACGTGTTGGCTCGTCACCATTTGTTGGTTCGCCAATCATGTTGGCTCGTCACCGCTTGTTGGTTCGCTAACATTTTGGCTCGTCGCCGTTTGGTTATCTGCCAACATGTTGCCTAGCCAAGTGTTGGCTAGTCGCTTACTTCTTCCTGCTGCCGAACCAAGTGTTGGCTCATCGCTACTCCTTCATGATGCCTAGCCAAGTGTTGGCTCGTCGCTTACTTTTTCCTGCTGCCGAACCAAGTGTTGGCTCGTCGCTACTCCTTCATGATGCCTAGCCAAGTGTTGGCTCATCGCTTACTTCTTCCTGCTGTCGAGCCAAGTGTTGGCTCGTCACTACTTTGCCTTTCTCTCCGATCTAGTGTTTCGTTTGTTTCCTTGCCTCTGTCGCCGAGCCAAGTTTGGCTCGTCTCCTCCTTTCCTTTGTCGCCGAGTCAAGTTTGGCTCGTCTCCTCTTTTCCTTTGTCGCCGAACCGAGTGTTTGGCTCGTTGCCAAGTGTTCGTTCGGCTAGGCTCTCCATTCATTTGGCTAGGTTTTTTCTCCATACTTAGTATTTTCAGTAGTTGATCTCGATGGGGTGAAAAATGACCCCAACACTTAGCCCCGTAGCTCGGTAGTATTATTAATAATAGTGACGAGGTGAAGAGTCAAAATTGAGATCAACATTCTTTGGGTTGCCGAGCCAAACAGAAGTTTTGCCGAAGCTGCTTTTTCGAACTAGATGGCATTTCACCGAGCCGTCCTTGGCAATCATGTTGTCGAGGCATACTGTCTCGGCTCGGCATTTTGCCTGACTATTTTTGTTTGCCGAGCCCTGCCAGCATGTCATGTCGCCGAACCGTTTGGCTTGTGATATTTTCAAGCAGTCATGATGCCGAGCCATCTTTTCTTTGATGTTGCTGAAACATCGCGCTGTTTGATTTATCTTTGGCTCGGCAGCAATGTTGACTTGGAGTATTTCTCTTATTATGACCAAACTTTATTGGGAACTGCAAACGTTTTCGCATGTTACTAAGGTTGCATGGCGTCACGCGCTGTGCTTTCATGCGCCTTTATATTCAGATCCTTGTCTCACTCCTCGTAACTCACTTCTCCACATTTCCGAAAAAACAGATAGCTCTCTTCTCTCTCTTCTTTTCTCTCTTTTTATTTTCAAGTTTCGGCTAGGTTTTTATCGATTCTTCTCTTCCGCCGCCGCCACTTTGAGTTTTTCGACCCAGCTTCAAGCGTGGCTCGGCAATACCTTGCATTTTCTGATCCATCTTCAAGTGTGGCTCGGCGACTCCTTGCAGTTTCCGATCCATCTTCATACATCTGCGGCGAGTGTTTGAATTTTCTGATCCATCATCAATCGGGTCGCGTTGCTGCTTTGATCTTCTCTGCTTCCGAGCCGAATTTCTTCGTATCGAGTGTGTCTCCGAGCCAAGACTTCTCCAATTCTACTAAGTATCAGTTTGATTCCGAGCCAAAATCCCCAATGTCTCATATCGCCGAGCTGGAAGATTGTGTGGGTTCGGCAAATTCTGCCTCGTTGCTTGGACGCAAGATGGTGTTATCCCTGCAGGTTACCGAACCAGTGGAAGCCAATTCTTTGCCAGGTCAGTTGCAGATTGTTGTCCCATCTTTGATTGACGAAGCATTTGATGCCGAGGCGGATGCTGAGACAGCCTTGATACAAAAGGCTCTTGAAGAATTTAAAGCCGAACTAGAAGAGTACATCATTGACGAGGGAGAAAAGATACGGTTGAAGAGATTGGTTGCGAGTCACCAAGCTAGCACATCGACGAGGCGAAAACCTAAGAGAAAAGCTCCACTTGGTTGCTTCATATTTCAGAGGATATAGATCTGATTGCTCCTGCCTCAACAGACCGAGCTGAGTCTCCGCTACCTGGGTACTTCTTTCTTTATGAGAGCTTCTTTTACCAAAGTCTGCTATGGTTCCCAATCCCCGGGTTGATCATCCATTTTCTGTCGAAGCATGGGCTAGCCCCGAGCCAAATTACTCCCCGAGGTATGCGCCACTTGGTTGGAATTCTGGTTCGGAGCTACGAATGTGATGTGACCGTCCGCATCTCCCATCTTCGGCAGTTCTTTGAATTCCGAAAGATCAAAAACTCCAACGCCTACTACATCTCCAATAAGAAGCAAAGAAAAATCATTGAAGGTTTTCGAAGCAAAGACAGTGATTGGGGGTACTATTTCTTCTTCGTTCCTATTAATGATGCTACGGTAGAAGCCGGAAGCATCCATTACGTCAAGTCGGAGTGGGGAAATATTGGTGGGCGAGCCGTAGACCGTTCAGGAGATTGGTTAAAGTTTCACTTTGTAGCGAGCTGACCAATGCCTTTTTCTTTTGTTTTTGCAGTTCGGCAGATTCTCTCTCGTTACCCAGAAGATACACTTACGCTTCGGAACACGCTTGCTGCCGGAAAGTGCCACTGGGAAAATAATTTCTCCCTAAGGAGAGTTGAAAAAGCCCGAGCCATCTTCACCGGTGTTGAAGTATCAGATAGCTCGGAGTCTGAATCCCCACCTCCAAACTTCCAAGAAAAAGCTATGGGAAAGAGGCTGACGATCCGCGATAAGCAAGCTTTAAAGGAGAAGAAAGACTAGGAAACTACCAGCCGAGTTGCTGATGGGGCTGAACCAGCTGCCGAGCCAACTTCTGAAATGGTTGGTGAGATCGAAGCAGGAACAGAGCATCAAACTCTTACCGAGCCTCCAACTCTTGAAGCCGAGGCTAGGGAGGTGGTTTCAGCTCTTGTTCCGGTAGCCAGGCCTTCTAGCTCGGTGATATCTCAACACAGAGTGGGAGAGAAAAATACTTTCGGCAAACGCTCCGAGCCGGACAAGGAGAAACTAAGGAGAAGCAGGAGAAAAGAAAATGCCACAAGCCCACCGATCCAACTACTACCGAGCCGTTGCCGTCGTCGTTTAGGCACGAGGGATCTGAGCTAGTATGCAATGACGAAGCAGCCTCAGCGACTCTCTTCTCACAAGTATGTTGCTCGGGGGATAGGCTGCCACCTCTTGATATGCTTTTTCATGGCGATTTATACGCCGACATGTCGCTCCGAGGAACGAAGGTACGTTTGGAGATTATCCGTTTCGATGAGTAAAAAATGACTAAGTATTGACCCTTTTTTTTTCTTTCTACGATCAGTTTGTCACATCTATCAACAAGATCGTCGCCGCCTTCGAACATGACATAAGGAAAGACAGGCGCTGGGTCGAAGATGCCCGTAAGGATGCATCTTTCTTTAAAAATAAGGTCACCGAACTGGAGGGAAAACACGCTGCCGAACTGGCAACTGCTTCAGCTCGGATTGAAGCTCTCGAGAAGGAGAAGGCATATCTTAAGAATGATTGGGACAAAACAGGCGATTTGGCGATGAGGCTGGACCGCTCCAAGCAGAAGAAAGCAGCTGAAATTGAGTCCTTGAAAAGACAACTCAACACCGTAAAGGCCTTACACGAAAAAAACATTAAAAGGCCAGAAGCTAGCGAGGCGAGAGTTGTCGATGAAATTTCAGGAGCGGCTTGCGAAGATCTAGAGAAGGATCGAAGAGCTGAAGGCAGCGAAGGAGACGGAGCTTCATCTAGCCCAGGTCGACAGCAACCTTCAGTTGCTTGAGATTCTACAGAAAGAGGATGCACCTGCTCTTGACTCCGAGGTGACGAAGCTGACAGGGTGGAGGGTTGATCTGGCCGACGCGGCTGATGAGTGTGAGAGGATTGAGGCCAAGCTGAAGAAAAATCTAACGCTTTCACCCATTTTCTCTGATTCTGTAGATACTATTCTTGGTTCTAAACCAACGGAGAATGTGGCGGCAACAGCTGGGGTAACAGACTTTGCAGGCTCCAATATCGGCACACCCGGAGTTTCAGATCTTGCCAAGGAAATGATTGCCGAGCTAGATCCTCCCAACTAAGCTCCTCCTTAATGCTTTTTTGATTCTGAACTTCTTTTTGTTTTATATTATGAACAAAAATGTCTGGATGGCTTTATCCACTAAGTTATGTGACAGTTGTCGTCTATTGGCACGATTCCTCTTTATCTTTTGTTGGATTTTCCAGTTAAGTATATTTAACACCATTTTGGCGTGATGTTGCGAACCACCGTGTATAGAAAACATATGGTTATCTTTGTATCGAGTGCTCTGTTGTCAGTTTAGGGTTTGCGGTGTTCCGACTTACATTCTCGTTCTTTTGACATCGAAACATATTTAAAATCTCATACTAACCGGTAGGTTTAGTATCATGTTTCAGAGATGTTTACGACCGGTGTACCAAGAGGTGTTTACTGGGTTTAAGAGTTCACTTCGAGTTTTAAAACTTGCGAGCTTTCGACTTACGGGTCCCTCTCGAAGATAAAATTCTAAGAATATCGTCTAGGATATACCTTTCGGATATTAGACCAGGATATATCCAATCAGAATTTGTATAGCGCGCTTTCTTACCCGTAAGAGGGTGTCGAGAACCCTATCCCGTATAGAGATAGTGGTTAAAATCCGTAAAGGATGTGGTTGTCCATCTGTTGTGGCCAGCAACAGACGAGGTGATAGAATATCCGTGAAAGACGTAAAAGTTGTGATTCGTGTAGGCTAAGTGACACGAGTTTTGTATTCGAAAGAGTTTGAAGTTATTATCTTTGAAGAGTGATGCGATATATGGGAGTATACATGTATACGTACCCACTCCCCCCTTTTTTAAGGAGGGGGACAACTGAACCCATTCGAAGATGAGCTGCCTACGTACCCTTTTCAGGGATCAAGTCGTCCCGTAGTTCATGTTAAGTGACTTAGTAGTAGTACCTTTTTAGGTGCATTGCGTTCCAAGATCTTGGTATCGGAACGTCAGACATGTTTGACGTACTCCTGGTCGAACTATTTTGGTGATTTTGTAGGGTCCGTCCCAGTTTGCTCCTAGTTTGCCAGCGTTTATTTCGGCTGTGTTCTCAAAAACTTTGCGGAGAACCAGATCACCTTCTTTGAACTTGCGACTTTTGACATTGGTGTTGTAATACTTAGCCGCTGCTTGTTGATAATTTTAAATCCGAACCAGTGCTTGATCTCTGCGTTCGTTAACCAAGTCTAACTCGTCGAGTAACATTAGGTGATTCAGTCCTTCCTGCCCTGAAAGAAGTCTGTGACAGACTCTAGGAAATTGGACTTCAGCTGGGATGACACATTCTGCACCATAGACAAGAGCGAAAGGTGTTTCACCGGTGGCTCGTCGTGGAGTGGTTCGGTGTGACCATAATACTCCTTCGAGTTCTTCCCCCCAGCGTCCCTTCTTTGCATCAAGGCGTTTTTTCAGACCGTCCAAGATAGTATTGTTCACTGCTTCTGCTTGCCCATTCCCTTGTGGATAGCGTGGCGTAGACTTGCTGAGTCGTATCTTTCATTTTTCGCAGAAGGTTTCAAACCTTGTAGAGATAAACTGTGAGCCATTGTCTGTGACGATTTCGTAGGGAACTCCATGTCGGCATAAAATATTTTTCCAGACGAAACTTTCGACTTGGGCATCCTTTATGTTGGCATAAGAATCTGCCTCGACCCATTTGGAGAAGTAATCCGTCAAGACTAACAGAAATCTCTTTTGCTTTGATTTATGTAGAGGCCTGACTATATCCATTGACCAGCGCATGAAGGGGTAGGGTACTGAGATTGAGGACAACAATTCTGTGGGTTGGTGAATCATTGGGGCATGTCGTTCGCATTTCTCACACCTAGCAGAGAACTTTTCGCAATCCTTGAACATAGTTGGCCAATAGTAACCATGACACTTGATCTTGATGGCCAAAGCTCTCCCATCGGAGTGGTTGCCGCATGATCCGCTGCAGACTTCTTCCATGATTTTTCTAGCTTCGACGCCTTCGACACATGCCATCAGTGGTCCTGAGAATCTCCACTTGAAGACGTTCCCGTCTAATATAACATATTGGGTGGCTTGAGCTCTGAGTTTTCGGGCAGCCCATTTGTCTGATGGTACCTCACCGTCCATGATGTATACGCGAATTGCTCCCATCCATTCTTTATCGCATCCGTAATCTTCTTCCGTTGGTTGGGGATCTTCCTCCATCTCCACTGCTTTGCCTTCGACTGGAGGATCTGTGTTAGGCTCTTCCTCTATCTCAATTGCCTCATCTTCCGCCGATGGCGTCATGTTTTGGTCTTCCTCCATAGTGGTGATGCCGGTGTTCCCGGATGCACATTTGGCCTGGGTTACTGTTTGGGAGCGGGTGACTGCGTTCACGGTGTCAGAGAGGTTGATACTTGGGTTTTTGATGAATTCCACTGGGATTATCCTTTTCAAATCCAGATCGGAGGTTGATGCGAGTGCTGCTAGTGCGTCTGCCGAGGTGTTTTCCCCGCGTGGTATCCGTGTTAATGTGAACTCCTCGAACTGTGCAGCCATCTCCTTGACGATCTTCAGATAAGCCTCCATTCGGTCGTCTCTGGCCGTGTACTCGCCGCTGAATTGGTTGACCACCAGCTGTGAATCACGGTAGGCCTGGACATGCGATTTTTAAGTCCGTGAGCAAGTCTCATTCCTGCGATCAAGGCCTCATACTCTGCTTCGTTATTGGATGCATGGAAACCCAAACGGAATAATTGTTCGAGGATCTCGCCTGTCGGAGAGGTTAAGCATATTCCTACTCCAGATCCTTGTTTTGATGATGATCCATCCGCGTGAAGCCTCCATATTGGGCTTGGAGCCGGCTTTTCTATCATTTCTGGGAGTTCTATCAGGAAATCTGCAAGGACTTGAGATTTTGCGCAGGTTCTGGTTCGATACTCGATATCGTATTCGCTCAGCTCTATTGCCCACTTTGCTAATCTCCCAGACTGGCTAGGGCTTTGCAAGATGGATCGCAGTGGGAAGGTAGTCAAAACCACAATTGAATGTGACTGGAAGTATGGTCTCAGTTTTCGAGTGGACATTATCACAGACAATGCTAGTTTCTCCATCTGTGGATACCGGGTTTCAGCGTCGGTTAGAGTTTGGCTGACATAGAAAATAGGCTTCTGCTCGCCGTGCTCTTCTCTAATGAGTACCCCACTTACTGCTGTTGCCGAAACGGCCGTGTAAAGGAATAATGGTTCGCCTTCCACTGGCTTCGTAAGTATTGGAGGAGGTATTCTTTCAGTTGTTGAAACGCCTTCTCGCATTTTTCTGTCTTTTCAAACTTCTTGTTCCCACGCAGTGTATCATAGAAAGGCAAACACTTATCAGTTGACCGAGATATGAAATGATTCAGTGCGGCGACCCGTCCTGTTAGCCTCTGGACTTCACGCTTTGTTTTCGGTGACACCATCTGTATGAGTGCATCAATCTGCTTCGGGTTGGCTTCAATTCCACGGTGGGTGACCAGATATCCAAGGAACTCTCCAGATGTCATCGCAAATCTGCACTTGGTCGGGTTCAGTTTCATGTTATGCAGATTCAGTTGCTCGAAACATTCTTCTAGGTGAGCTACGTGATCCTTCTCCTCTAAATATTTCACCAGCATGTCGTCTATGTATACTTCCATTGTCTTTCCGAGTTGGCCAGCGAACATTCGGTTGACCAATCGCTGGTAAGTTGCTCTGGCATTTTTGAGCCCGAACGGCATTACTTTGTAGCAATATATTCTGTGGTCTGTGATGAACGCTGTCTTCTCTTGATCGTCCGGATTCATTAGGATCAAGTTGTATCCGGAGAAAGCTTCCATAAATGAAAGGAGTTGGTTGCCCGCTGTGGCTTCTACTAATCGATCGATATGTGGAAGCGGAAAGCTATCCTTTGGGCAGGCCTTGTTCAGGTCGATGAAATCCACGCATACACGCCACTTCCCATTTTTCTTCTTAACCACCATAGGGTTAGCGAGCCAGTCTAGGTACTTTGCTTCGACTATTGATCCCACGCGTAGTAATCTTTCCACCTCATCATTCACTACTTGTGCTCTTTCTGGTCCGAGTTTTCGCATTTTCTGTTTGACTGGTTTAAAGGTTGGGTCCACGTTTAGCTCGTGGCATGTCATGTTGATGCTGATGTCGGGCATGTCTTCTGCTTCCCATGCGAAGGTGTTTACGTTCTTTTTAAAGAAAGAAATCAGCTCTCCCGTTATCGGATCTTTCAGCTCAGCCCCTATCTCAACGCAGCATTCTGGGTGATCGCCATTATTGTTTACTGAAACAACGGGATCACAGGTGGGTTTGCTCTTCCTCTCACGATCCTCCGCAATCTGTAATTGCTATAAGAGTTTTGCCAACTCCTTATCGGGTTCCCTGTCAGTCTTCATCTTTGTTCACTTGGTGGTGGTTTCTGTGACGGGGTTCATGAGTTTATGCTCGGCTAGGAAACAAATGCGGGACTCTTTTTGGTTTCCCCAAATTGTTTTGACTCCTCCGGGGGTCGGAAATTTGATCCAGAGGTGATAGGTCGATGGTACGGCTCGCATGGAGTTTATCCAGCGTGTACCCATAATGACATTGTAGATCGCAGGATGATCTGCAACCGAAAACTCCACTATCTTGGTTACTTCTTTAGCTCGGACAGGAAGTTTTATTGTTCCAAGGGACATGGTTGTTTCTCCTGAGAATCCAGTTAAAGGTTTCGGTGCGGCTGTGATTCTGGATAGGTCTATGTTCATCCTTCTGAGAGTTTCCCGGAAGATCACGTCTACGGAGCTTCCCGTAGATATCAGAACTCGGGTGACGTCACAATCATCTATGTGGTCGGTCGATGCCGATTGTTTCCCTTTCTTCGAACGAGATAACATCGTTGGGAAGTTTGGAAGGTGCTGACCAATTGACACTCGCATCGGCTCGCCGCTGGAAGGCTTTGATTGAAGACACCGTGTCCGAATAGTATTGTGATCCTCCCATTATCATATTTATTCTTCTTCGAGAACCTGACTGCGTCGCCTCGTCATCTCACCTTCCTCGCTTGGGGGTATCATCAGTTTGATTTGTCTGGTTCGGCTGATCCTTTTCGTTGACTACGAAATCTGAGGCTCGGTGTAGCGCATCTTGGATCGATAATGGTGTATTTAAAGCGATCTCTTTTCGGAACTCCGACTCGTACCACAACGATCTTTTTAATGCGAGCACGGCAGCCTTGTCACTTACGCCCTCGATCTTTGACATGACTGCTTTGAATCTTCCCATGAAACTTCATAGTGTCTCTGTAGGGCCTTGAGTTAATGTCCAGAGGTCAGCATCAGAGGCTCCTCATTCCATAAACATGGAATAATGCTTAAGGAAGGCAGCAGACAGTTGCTGGAAATCGTCGATAGAGTTCCTCTCAAGCCTGGAAAACCATTGGAGTACTGCGCCTTTTAGATGTTCCACAAACAGCAGACAGAAACCGGCATCTCTTTCTTTTCCCCTGAAATTGGCTCTGCCCATTGCTCTGATGAACGCCATGATATGCTCCTTTGGGTCGGTGTTTCCTTCGGAAACTGGAAACTTGATTTTTCCTGGGTTGAAAATTCTTGCTTTGGTAATCCGAGTTGTAAACGGCGTGTTGTGTGCTAAGCTCCTGGCTCGGTTCAGGTTAACGTCACCTTCGGTGGCTCGGATTCCCATTAGTGTTGGCGTAAATCCTTCACCAGCTAGATTCGCCGTGTTGTGGTTTCCTTCTACGTTCCCCTGTTCGTCAAGAACGATTACTGCAGCCGACCCATCGTTGGTGCTTTGGTCACGCCCACTGCTGGCTTCTCTTGCTCCGCAAACCAGTCGAGGTAGCTCGGTGATACTTGATCTGGTTGCCGCGGGTGTTTGTTCGTTGATGGGATATGGTGGTGGCAATCCTCCCAACGTCCTTGGTACGTCACGTGGTGTTGAAAAATCCAGGGATGTTGGGTTCAAGCTGAGCCGTCAGGTTATTCTGCTAACAGGTGGGTGTGTAGTCGAACCAATTCCTCTGGATCAAATGTTTCTGGCTCGGCTCTCTTTCGCCAGTGTCTCAATTCTCTCCGTCAGCAAAAGATGGAAAAAAATTAGGGTTTGCATAGAAATGATTTGGGATTGAAAATTCGGATACATGTTTTACGAAAGAGTCGCAAAGTAGTCTCTAAGTAGTCGTAAACTAATTTTAGGGGGAGACCTAACACGCCCAAAAGCCCAAATGTTTTCAAACCCAAAATTTCAAATAAGTGAAGATAGTCACAAATCAGTCGCAAATTAATAAATGTGTGTTTGATTATATAGAGTAAACTATTACTAATAATCAAAAATTTGAAAAATTTAGAGTTTAAACAAAGATAAGATTGAAAGAACAAGTAATTTATCTTAAAACATGTAATGGAAGATGCAAAAATTATTTCAAATTGAAATTTTAAATAATTTTTGCGATTATATGATATATTTAGTGTAATATATACTTGACATCTATGTAGATACCTCAAAAAATCTTTTTACTTGAAATATTTTATTGAATTTCCAATAAACCTTATGGAGAGTTGGTAAACAGTCACAAATCAGTCACATTTTCAACGAAATATCGCAAAGTAGTCGCAGAATAGTGGGGATTTTATGACGCTTTTGTGACCGACTGTAATAATAGGTGCAAAAAGGTTTTCCTATGACTCGATCCTTAAACCTGGTAGTGTTATCAATTGTTCAAATCCAATGAGCTAATGTAAACAATCGGTTTTCTAGTACGTTACGTAGTATATATATCGTTTATTAGTAAATCGGAAAATTAAGATTTACACGTAGATACTGTTATTTGAACCTGGGACCTGTTTGTCATTTAGATGTTGCTTTTTCACTGAGCTATAGTGACAATTCGAGTTTTACTTACGAGAACTTATTTATATACCGATACTTACCCAAACCAAAAATAAAAATAAAAAAGGTTTTTTAAAAAAAATATTGCCACAACTATATTACACACATTAATTCAAAATCCGATACATAATATTCATATATATTACAAAAATTAAATTAAAATCTCATACTTAGTATTCAAATTTCTTCATCTTCCTCTGAAGACGATAAATTACAAAAAAATCATCTTCTCGCTCAGTGCCTTCAATTTGAAATCAATTTCTTCTACTGGATGATTTCCATCTACTAAACTATCGACAACAATTTATTCAACCGATTCTGTCATTCCATCATCATCTGTTTGTTGCAAAATGACCAGCTCTTTCTCGTTAAACTTTCCTTGAACACGATTGTGGGAGTCGAAACTCGCACAACCAAAACTTGTAAGGAGACTTTAGGGATTCGACAAACTTCTATGTAAAGAGACCAAGAACAGAGATCCAAAGATGGTTTTTATTATCTTAGCTGTTTTGAAAGCTGTTGCAATGAATAACCAGTATTTTTCTAGGTCAATTTTTTGGATCTCCTTTGCAAAGAGGTACATTGTCTATTTATATATGAATAAGTCGGCTAGGCCTTTTACTAAACGAGAAAGGAAAACTTCCTTATTTTTTGGGATTTTCCGTTTCTCTCTGACTTGTCTAAGTCGGTTTAGGTGTGGGCTTTTTACTTTGATATGCTAACTCAGCACACCAGCATCTCGTGGCTTGTCGCTTCGTCCCATCAAGATATTGGGCTTGTTGCTTCCTTGGGTCATCGGTGAGCTTGCTCGTCGCCTCATCTCTTCATTTATCCGGTTCTACTTGTCTTGTCACCATGATGTTTTGCCTTATAGATGCTTCCTTCTGATACCGAGCCAGAGGAGTTTCATTGTTGGCTCGTCACCTTTTTGCCTTAACGCCGAGCCGGAATGTTAGTCCGCCAACATGTTGGCTCGTCACCGTATGTTGTTTTGCCAACATGTTGGCTCGTCATCGCTTGTTGGTCTACCAACGTGTTGGCTCGTCACCATTTGTTGATTCACCAATCATGTTGGCTCGTCACCACTTGTTGGTTCGCTAACATTTTGGCTCGTCACCGTTTGGTTATCTGCCAACATGTTGCCTAGCCAAGTGTTGGCTAGTCGCTTACTTCTTCCTGCTGCCGAACCAAGTGTTGGCTCATCGCTACTCCTTCATGATGCCTAGCCAAGTGTTGGCTCGTCGCTTACTTCTTCCTGCTGCCGAACTAAGTGTTGGCTCGTCGCTACTCCTTCATGATGCCTAGCCAAGTGTTGGCTCGTCGCTTACTTCTTCCTGCTGCCGAGCCAAGTGTTGGCTCGTCACTACTTTGCCTTTGTCTCCGATCTAGTGTTTCATTTGTTTCCTTGCCTCTGTCGCCGAGCCAAGTTTGGCTCGTCTCCTCCTTTCCTTTGCCGCCGAGCCAAGTTTCGCTCGTCTCCTCTTTTCCTTCGTCGCCGAACCAAGTTTGGCTCATCTCCTCTTTTCCTTCGTCGCCGAGCCAAGTTTGGCTCGTCTCCTCCTTTCCTTTGTCGCCGAGCCAAGTTTGGCTCGTCTCCTCTTTTCGTTTGTCGCCGAACCAAGTGTTTGGCTCGTCGCCAAGTGTTCGTTCGGCTAGGCTCTCCATTATTTTGCTAGGCTTTTTTTCCATACTTACTATTTTCAGCAGTTGATCTCGATGGGGTGAAAACTGACCCCAACAGTTAGGCCCGCAGCTCGGTAGTATTATTGATAATAGTGACGAGGTGAAGAGTCAAAATTGAGATCAACATTCTTTGGGTTGCCGAGCCAAACAGAAGTTTTGCCGAAGCTGCTTTTTTGAACTAGATGGCATTTCACCGAGCCGTCCTTGGCAATCATGTTGCCGAGGCATACTGTCTCGGCTCGGTATTTTGCCTGACTATTTTTGTTTGCCGAGCCCTGCCAGCATGTCATGTCGCCGAACCGTTTGGCTTGTGATATTTTCAAGCAGTCATGATGCCGAGCCATCTTTTCTTTGATGTTGCCGAAACATCGTGCTGTTTGATTTATCTTTGGCTCGGCAGCAATGTTGACTTGGAGTATTTCTCTTATCATGACCATAACTTTATTGGGAACTGCAAACGTTTTCGCATGTTCCCGAGGCCGCGTGGCATCACGCGCTGTGCTTTCATGCGCCTTTATATTCAGATCCTTGTCTCACTCCTCATTATTCACTTCTCCACATTTCCGAAAAAAACAGGTAGCTCTCTTCTCTCTCTTGTTTTCTCTCTTTTTATTTTCAAGTTTCGGCTAGGTTTTTATCGATTCTCCTCTTCCGCCGCCGCCACTTTGAGTTTTCCAACCCAGCTTCAAGCGTGGCTCGGCAATTCCTTGCATTTTCCGATCCATCTTCAAGCGTGGCTCGGCGACTCCTTGCACTTTCCGACCATCTTTATACATCTGCGGCGAGTGTTTGAATTTTCTGATCCATCATCAACCGGGTCGTGTTGCTGCTTTGATCTTCTCTGCTTCCGAGCCAAATTTCTTCGTATCGAGTGTGTCTTGTTGGGGTCAAAATCTCCCCTCTTGAAGTTAACAGCAAGCGGATCGGGTGTCCCCCTAACTGTGAAACTGGGTCGTGTACCCCGATCTGTGGTGCAGCAGATGGATCGGGGGGTCACAACTATTGGGGTCAGATTCCACCTCTTGGGAATCAACGATTAAAAAAATGGCTAAGTATGAAAAAGGGCTAGCAGCTGGATCCCTAACCGTGAGGAGTTGGATCGGGATCCCCAACCGTGAGGAGTTGGATCGGGATCCCTAACCGTGAGGGAGTTGGATCGGGATCCATAACCGTGAGGAGTTGGATCGGGATCCCTAACCGTGAAGGAGTTGGATCGGGATCCCTAACCGTGAGGAATTGGATCAGGATCCCTAACCGTGAGAAGTTGGATCGGGATCCCTAACCATGAGGAGTTGGATCGGGATCCCTAACCGTGAAGGAGTTGGATCGGGATCCCTAACCGTGAGGAATTGGATCGGGATCCCTAACCGTGAGAAGTTGGATCGGGATCCCTAACCGTGCGGAGTTGGATCGGGATCCCTAACGGTGAAGAAGTTGGATCGGGATCCCTAACTGTGAGGAATTGGATCGGGATCCCCGACCATGAAGAAGTTGGATCGGGTACCCCGAACCATGACAAGGTGAGTTGGATCGGGTACCCCGAGCCGTGAATGAAAGAGTTGGAACGGGTACCCCGAACCGTGACAAGGTGAGTTGGATTGGGTACCCCGAGCCGTGAATGAAGTAGTTGGATCGGGTATCCCGAACCGTGACAAGGTGAGCTGGGTCGTGTACCCCGATCCATGGCACAACAGACGGATCGGGGGTCACGACCCATAGCGAAGAAAGCTTGGTCGTGTACCCCGATCCATGGACAGCAAACGGATCGAAGGTCACGACCCACGGTAAAGAAGCAGGGTCGCGTACCCCGATCCACGGTACGACAGACGGATCGGGGGTTACGACCCATAGTATGTCACCCGAGCCGTGAACCATGGTGTCATCCGAACCATGAACCATGGTGTCACCCGAGCCGTGAACCATGGTGCCACCCGAGCCGCAAACCATGGTGTCATCCGAACCAAGTTACAATGGTAAGAGATCGGGCTGAGACAATGAGCCCACAGATTCAAGCCCACAAAAGAGATGACAAAGACAGCCCATGAATCGAAGCCCATGACGATGACAGGCTTTGCTAAAAGGAAATCCCGAAGAATTAGGAAATCTTCTTTATCTCTTTGGATATTAACTTAGCCGACTTAACTTAGTATATATACTCATGTAAACCCTAAGAAGAGGGGATCCGCAATTGACCTAGCAAAACTCTGTACTTTTGCTCTGACACAAAAAGCTTTCTAAGCAGCTTAATAAAACACCAACTTTGGATCTCTGTTTGTGTTTTTTGGTGGTTTTTACTCAGAAGTTTCGGATCTCTCTAAAAGACATAACAAATTCAATTGACGTGGATTTACACTCCCACATGTCTCCGAGCCAAGACTTCTCCAATTCCTACAAAGTATCATTTTGATTCCGAGCCAAAATCCCCAATGTCTCATATCGCCGAGCTAGAAGATTCTGTGGGCTCGGCAAATTTTGCCTGGTTGCTTGGATGCAAGATGGTGTTATCCCGCAGGTTACCGAACCAGTGGAAGCCAATTCTTCGCCAGGTCAGTTGCAGATTATTGTCCCATCTCTGATTGACGAAGCATTTGATGCCGAGGCGGATGCTGAGGCAGCCTTGATACAAAAGGCTCTTGAAGAATTTAAAGCCGAACCAGAAGAGTACATCATTGACGAGGCAGAAAAGATACGGTTGGAGAGATTGCTTGCGAGTCACCAAGCTAGCACATCGAGGAGGCGAAAACCTAAGAGAAAAGCTCCTAAGAGACGACCTGACCCGCCCGGTTCGTCATTGTGCACCGCCGAATCCTTGGAGGCACTGAGGCATCGATTCCATATTTCAGAGGATATAGATCTGATTGCTCCTGCCTCAACAGACCGAGCTGAGTCTCCGCCACCTGGGTACTTCTCTCTTTATGAGAACTTCTTTTACCAAAGTCTGCTATGGTTCCCAATCCCCGGGTTGATCATCCATTTTCTGTCGAAGCATGGGTTAGCCCCGAGCCAAATTACTCCCCGAGGTATGCGCCACTTGGTTGGAATTCTGGTTCGGAGCTACGAATATGATGTGACCGTCCGCATCTCCCATCTTCGGCATTTCTTTGAATTCCGAAAGATCAAAAACTCCAACGCCTACTACATCTCCAATAAGAAGCAAAGAAAAATCATTGAAGGTTTTCGAAGCAAAGACAGTGATTGGGGGCACTATTTCTTCTTCGTTCCTATTAATGATGCTACGGTAGAAGCCGAAAGCATCCATTACGTCAAGTCGGAGTGGGGAAATATTGGTGGGTGACTCGTAGACCCTTCAGGAGATTGGTTAAAGTTTCACTTTGTAGCGAGCTGACCAATGCCTTTTTCTTTTGTTTTTGCAGTTCGGCAGATTCTCTCTCGTTACCCAGAAGATACACTTACGCTTCAGAACACCCTTGCTGCCGGAAAGTGCCACTGGGAAAATCATTTCTCCCTAAGGAGAGTTGAAAAAGCCCGAGCCATCTTCGCCGGTGTTGAAGTATCAGATAGCTCGGAGTCTGAATCCCCACCTCCAAACTTCCAAGAAAAAGCTATGGGAAAGAGGCTGGCGATCCGCGATAAGCAAGCTTTAAAGGAGAAGAAAGACAAGGAAACTACCAGCCGAGCTGCTGATGGGGCTGAACCAGCTGCCGAGCCAACTTTTGAAATGGTTGGTGAGATCGAAGCAGGAACAGAGCATCAAACTCTTATCGAGCCTCCAACTCTTGAAGCCAAGGCTAGGGAGGTGGTTTTAGCTCTTGTTCCGGTAGCCAGGCCTTCTAGCTCGGTGATATCTCAACACAGAGTGGGAGAGAAAAAGACTTCCGGCAAACGCTCCGAGCCGGACAAGGAGAAAACTAAGGAGAAGCAGGAGAAAAGAAAACGCCACAAGCCCGCCGATCCAACTACTACTGAGCCGTTGCCGTCTTCGTTTAGGCACGAGGGATCTGAACCAGTATGCAATGACGAAGCTGCCTTAAGGACTCTCTTCTCACAAGTACGTTGCTCGGGGGGATAGGCTGCCACCTCTTGATGTGCTTTCTCATGGCGATTTATACGCCGACATGTTTCTCCGAGGCACGAAGGTACGTTTGGAGATTATCCGTTTCGATGAGTAAAAAATGACTAAGTACTGACCCTTTTTTTTTCTTTCTACGATCAGTTTGTCGCATCTATCAACAAGATCGTCGCCGCCTTCGAACATGACATAAGGAAAGACAAGCGCCGGGTCAAAGATGCCCGCAAGGATGCATCTTTCTTTAAAGAGAAGGTCACCGAACTGGAGGGAAAACACGCCGCCGAACTGGCAACTGCTTCAGCTCGGATTGAAGCTCTCGAGAAGGAGAAGGCATATCTTAAGAATGAGTGGGACAAAACAGGCGATTTGGCGATGAGGCTGGACCTCTCCAAGCAGAAGAAAGCTGCTGAAATTGAGTCCTTGAAAAGACAACTCAACGCCGTAAAGGCCTTGCACAAAAACAACATTAAAATGGCCAGAAGGTAGCGAGGCGAGAGTTGTCGATGAAATTTCAGGAGCGGCTTGCCAAGATCGAGAGAAGGTTCGACGAGCTGAAGGTAGCGAAGGAGATGGAGCTTTATCTAGCCCAGGTCGACAGCAACCTTCAGTTGCTTGAGATTCTACAGAAAGAGGATGCACCTGCTCTTGACTCCGAGGTGACGAAGCTGACAGGGTGGAGGGTTGATCTGGCCGACGCGGCTGATGAGTTCGAGAGGATTGAGGCCGAGCTGAAGAAAAATCTAATGCTTTCACCCGTTTTCTCTGATTCTGTTGATACTATTCTTGGTTCTAAACCAACGGAGAATGTGGCGGCAACAGCTGGGGTAACAGACTTTGCAGGCTCCAATATTGGCACACCCGGAGTTTCAGATCTTGCCAAGGAAATGACTGCCGAGCTAGATCCTCCCAACTAAGCTCCTCCTTAATGCTTTTTTGATTCTGAACTTCTTTTTTTTTTATATTTTGAACAAAAATGTCTGGATGGCTTTATCCACTAAGTTATGTGACAGTTGCCGTCTGTTGGCAAGATTCCTCTTTATCTTTTGTTGGATTTTCCAGTTAAGTATATTTAACACCATTTTGGCGTGATGTTGCGAACCACCGTGTATAGAAAACATATGGTTATCTTTGTATCGAGTGCTCTGTTGTCAGTTTAGGGTTTGCGGTGTTCCGACTTACATTCCGGTTCTTTTAACAATGAAACATATTTAAAATCTCATACTAACCGGTAGGTTTAGTATCATGTTTCAGAGATGTTTACGACCAGTGTACCAAGAGGTGTTTACTGGGTTTAAGAGTTCACTTCAAGTTTTAAAACTTGCGAGCTTTCGACTTACAGGTCCCTCTCGAAGATAAACTTCTAAGAATATCGTATAGGATAAACTTCCTTATTCTTCGGGATTTTCCTTTTCTCTCTGACTTGTCTAAGTTGGTTTAGGTGTGGGCTTTTTACTGTGATATGCTAACTCAGCCCACCAGCATCTCGTGGCTTGTCACTTTGTCCCATCAAGATATTGGGCTTGTTGCTTCCTTGGGTCATCGGTGTGCTTGCTTGTCGCCTCGTCTCTTCATTTATCCTGTTCTACTTGTCTTGTCACCATGATGTTTTGCCTTATAGATTCTTCCTTCTGATACCGAGCCAGAGGAGTTTCATTGTTGGCTCGTCACCATTTTGCCTTAACGCCGAGCCGAAATGTTAGTCTGCGAACCTGTTGGCTCGTCACCGTATGTTGGTTTGCCAACATGTTGGCTCATCACCGCTTGTTGGTCTACCAATGTGTTGGCTCGTCACCGTTTGTTGGTTCGCCAATCATGTTGGCTCGTCACCGCTTGTTGGTTTGCTAACATTTTTGCTCGTCACCGTTTGGTTATCTGCCAAGCGCCTAGCCAAGTGTTGGCTAGTCGCTTACTTCTTCCTGCTGCCGAACCAAGTGTTGGCCCGTCGCTACTCCTTCATGATGCCTAGCCAAGTGTTGGCTCGTCGCTTACTTCTTCCTGCTACCGAACCAAGTGTTGGCTCGTCGCTACTCCTTCATGATGCCTAGCCAAGTGTTGGCTCGTCGCTTACTTCTTCCTACTGCCGAGCCAAGTGTTGGCTCGTCACTACTTTGCCTTTGTCTCCCAGCCAGTGTTTGGTTTGTTTCCTTGCCTCTGTCGCCGAGCCAAGTTTGGCTCGTCTCCTCCTTTTCTTTGTCGCCGAGCCAAGTTTGGCTCGTCTCCTCTTTTCCTTCGGTGCCGAACCAAGTTTGGCTCGTCTCCTCTTTCCCTTTGTCGCCGAGCCAAGTTTGGCTCGTCTCCTCCTTTCCTTTGTCGCCGAGTCACGTTTGGCTCGTCTCATCTTTTCCTTTGTCGCCGAACCAAGTGTTTGGCTCGTCGCCAAGTGTTCATTCGGCTAGGCTTTCCATTCGTTTGGCTAGGCTTTTTCTCCATACTTAGTATTTTCAGCAGTTGATCTTGATTGGGTGAAAACTGACCCCAACAATGATTCCTCGGATTCACTTTCAGCACCGTTTGCCACAATTTTCGAAGGCGTTTCGTAAATGGGTATGGAAGATAAAAAACTTGATCAGCTTGAGACCCTGCAGTTAATAAAAAAATTTAATTAGAAGTTTATAAATATACAAACATATATATATATATATATACAATGAGTTAAATCATCAAAATCATACCTAAAATAAAAGGTTCGTAGTTTTGATATCTCTGTGATGAGAGCACGTCAATAATGCCTCCCGGGCTTTTTCGAGTGCCTTTTGCAATCGTAGGGTCAAACCATTCACAGTAGAAAAGTATGATCTTGAAATTAACAAATCCGGGATATTGGAGCTTCATGATAGTTTCTACGGTCCCATAGAAGTCATCCTCTTCGGATGCTTCAGAATAATTTTGGCCTCGGACACATACCCCATAATTCATTTTTTTCGCGTCATTCTGTGACCACGTGTGTGAAACAAATACCCTCTTGTAAAATACAGGGGCCACGATCTGACTTTATTTTCTGGACCTTCCACTATTTCATGAACTCAAGTAGGAAGACTTTCTTTACTTTGCATTGATCTGACCTATAAAGTAGAAAATATGCCAATTAACATAAGAAAGTATAATTTAATAATGCACTCGGTGGGAATATATACATATTGGCGGACCCATTGATGAAAATCTTCATCTCTTTTCCCTGTGACCTCATCATCAGATAGTTTGGGGTATTCGAATCGAATCTGCGCGTCGAACAATCTGTGTTGCAAATAATAAGATCTAATTATGACTAATGTATCTAAAAATAGATAAAATTAACATACATTAATGTAGAAAGCATAGTTACCTTTCAAGCGGCCGAAAATAGTCACAATTCCGCAAAACATATGAATGTGCACACTTTCGGTACAGTATATACGGGTACTTCACCTTCATCATACCGACCTGCCCTTCAAAAATTATACCTTCTATAATTTGAGGCAAATCATGATAGCAATATTAACATACATATTAAGTAAATTATTACCTTCTTCTGCTAGCTATAGAAATTTGCGACGCAAAGTAGTGTTCTGAGAAATAAGACATGTTGGTTTGACTGTCACATACAACTAAACGGTATTTTTGTTCGTCCCTCACTAGCCTTATATCTTGGTTTTCCACAAAACCTACAATGCTCTAAATCCTCATCTTCTTTGCAGAAGAACATACAATTATCTACACATACATCAAATGTATGGTACGGCAATCCTAGATTTCGCATCAATGTTTCTGTCTCTTAGTATGAACTGGTTGCCTGATTACCCTCTGGTAAATACTCCGTAAATAATTCGGCCCATGAATCCATGCATGTTTCAGCCAAATTATGGTCTGCCTTAATGTTCATGAACCGAGAAGCTAATGATAACTTCGAATGACCATCATGATAACCATCATAAAGTGGCGTATTTGCAGCATCTAACATGTAGAACCGTTTTGCCTCATGGGTAGGTTCTTCATGAACATGATCATTTCCACTTTCATCATGTTCATGATATTCATTAAATGGCGTAACACCATAAAATGCATCATTTACCATCCCAGCATATACATTTCCCCCATCATAATTTACTGGTTGATTACCACAACTAAAATCAGCATTAGCATAATGACTACTCGTGCCTGCCCCAACAACATCATAATCTTCACCATGTTCAGACCATACATAATATCCTGACATAAATCCTCTACTATGCAAATGCTTCGAAACTGTCCTTGCTAGCATTAAAGTGGAATTTTGGCATTTAACACAAGGGCAGTAAAACTTACCTCCACTGCTTAGAGCTATTGACTGGTTACTTGCAAAATTCATGAACTGCTCGACCCCTTCCAAAAATTCACTCGAGAGATTATTTGTACGTGGATCGATTCTATTATACATCCACTCTCTGGATGAATTCCACATTTTTTTTCTCTTTCTCTGTGTTTTCTTTTTCTTATTTTGCTCTAATGGTGAATGATAATGGGGTGCTCGTTCGTTCATTTTATAGGCAAAATTTTTGTCATTACTTTGCGACTACAAAAAAACAGTCACAAATTTGTTACTCTTTTGCCACCCTTTTATGACCATTTTGTGACTATTATCATTAGTCACACAAGTTAGGTAGCGTACCTAACTTTTATATTTTCCACGTTTCACCAACTTTTAGTGACTAAACTGCGACTCTTCTGGCACGATCTATACGAGTAGCAAATAAGTCGCAATTTTAGGACTGATTTGCGACTACATTTACTGACTAAAAATAGAGTCGCAAAACAGTCTCACTTTGCGACTCTTTTGCGACTACATTTAAACAGTCGAATAATAGTCTCCATTAAGTCGCTAATTTAAGACTACTATACGACTGAACAATTCAGTCGTAAATTTGTGACTGATTTGCTTCTATAACTTCCGTAGTCATTCTTTAGTCGCATTTTGGTCCCAAAACAATCGCAAAATTTTGTGACTGAAAAAACAGTCACAAAAAGTAGTCACTCATCATCTGTTTTCTTGTAGTGAATGGAGACCTACCTACCGAGGTTGATGTTAATGGTTGTAGTTATAGGTGCTGATGAATATGACTTATAAGAGTGGTTGTGCAACAGCTTATATTTACCGTAATAATAATTGCCTTGTAGGTCTGTCAAGTCAGTTACACTCGAAAGTTCTTCTAAATTTCCAGGCTTCATGTTCAATTTTTCTTCAGTTTCACTAAGGCTTCTACCACTCTGATGGTCTCAAAGAGAAGAATTGCCTATATAGACCTGTATAACCAAAACTGACATGTCTTTTATGGCATGATAAAAATCTATTTTTCTTTGGTTTAAATGAAAAACTGGAAGCAGCAAAGGCAACACGATTCCGAAGGAGTCGGAAAAGTATCTCCCTTTGTCTTAGCAACACTGATTCCACTTAGCGAGGAAGACACTCTTGAAGCCATGATGTTTTTGAATCAAAAGGATTGATACATACATCATGGGGGACTTTGGAAAGCAAAATCAATAATCATTACATACCTTTTTCTAAGTTTGGATTTTTGTATGTGTGAAAAGAAATATGTTTAAATATGTTTTTGTTCAGCAGTTTATGTTGAATCAAATGGTGAGATATATAGTGAGTGTGGAACGTGGAGAAAAAGAAATAAAGCAGTTGTAGAAAGCGTATGCTCTTCTCATTCTCCGTGGAAATGCTTATTTAAAAGCTCTTTATGTACATTTATAATCCTTTTTCTAAAATTATACGATCCATTTAGGCCGATAAATAATATTTTCACATCGTTTTAGAAAAAAGCTATTGGAATTGTTGCGGTGAAAGCACAAACTCGAATAATTTAGTCTCAGCGTAACATAACTGTGCAACTGCGAACCTACGAGCGACGATACTGGAGTTCATAGAGAGGAAAACATATATTAAAGAAAAAACAGAGGAGGAAGCAGAGCATCTTTGAGATTGTGGGCGAAGAAGAAACTAGCAAACTCATAATCGAGTTGGTATGATTACAAGAAAATAATTAATACATGCTACTGTTATTCCATCTATTTTCTCAACTTATAAAATTGACATATTAATAGTTTCCATCTATCTTTACATTTCTCTAACCAATCAATTTTACACTAAACGTAGAAGTGAATAAGGTAGAAGAGTGTGGTGTGGCGGACCTACATGGAGAGAAAGGGGGTCAACTGACACAGATTAAATATAAATTTAATTTGTAAGCTATGTTCAATTAGTAATGGCAGCTCGAACGGTCAAATATTCAAGTGTTGCACCCTCAACCAAAGTTCAAATCCTTCCCATACATAGAGTTTAATTTTTATCCTATTATGACCCCTTCAATTATTTTCTGGATCCGCCAGTTAGAGTTTATATGGTGGTATTCTAATATAACCTTGAAAAGCTTCTTGAAAGAAGTAGAAGAGTATGAAATGAATTTGACATGCATGTCTACTAATATATATTGGTTCTAAGGTTAATTTTATAACTGAAAACTTAGATATGTATAGAGGAGTGATTGCTTTGGCTTTGGAAGCTTACAGAATTAAAAAAAGAAATATAAGAGATAGATGATTGATTCCCAAGAAACTTACACACGAGATCGCTGCGGTGTTGTTGTGTAGTAATGTTGAAACCAACGAGTGAGAAGAGTATATGATGACATTTGGTAGGAGTTCATGAGACCTAGAAGCTTTGCACGTATTGCTCGATTGATGTCGCTTGCCATAGAGGGTGAAGAACGAGCTATCGAAGTCTGATGCCGAGAGTTACGTTCCTTACACAAGGAGTAAGTTAAAGCTTGGGTAAGGATTAGCGTGATGAGTTTTGAGTTCCTTAGTGGCTGAGGGTGACCTAAAGATCTGACATTATTTTACCCATAATCGTAAGGTGAATTTCCTTTTATGGTTTAAAACAAGTTTAAAATATGTTTCAATTCCAAGAGAAGCGAAACTCAACAAAGGTTTTCATGGATCCTTTTGTACGAATTATTGTGGATGTTTTGTCCTAGAGCCTTCTGGAAACGGTCTCGAACAAGTTAAAGATTGTCACAAATCTTTGCTCATTCGTTTGTCTCACGAGGTACTGCAATACTGGTCTTCAAGGTGATTTGATTTCAAAACTAAGCGAAATGGTTACCATTCATTATTTACCACTTCCTAACAACAAAGCACGACACCATCTACCAAATTATAAAATCCAACCCCCTGTAAAAAAAAAAAATTATCAGCTAGACTCATCCTTCATACGTCATGATTCACGGATGGATGTGAGAATACCTATAAATAGTTTGATTTGATACTTTCTATAATGAAATTTCTAATACCAAATTTTATAGAAAAGATAAAAGAACCAAATAATAAAACTAAATTAAAAAGCGTGTGGAAGCCAATTTAGTCAAATGGTTAACTAATGGTTTATTAATGTTTCTACACGAGAAGATTTAAAGTTTAATTTTTATTAATATGATTTATTAACAACTACGTAGATTAATACATTCTACGCAAGGAGAGTTAAAGTTCGAATCTCATATAATACGCTTTATTAATAATTATACAGATTAATTGACATAAGTCTACATGAGATCTCCATCGTTTTGTAAGTAGAGTCGTTCTTCGTGATTCCACGAATTGAATGTAGCATAGAATAAATAGTATTGTCTGTCGTAGATCTATAATGGTCAGATAGAATTGTATGTGGTAAAACCGTCTATGTAGCAATTCTTATAATTTGTAATAGATCATAAATCTAGATGACAAAACAAAATTAAAAAGCAAAGCTATACTTAAAACCGGCGTGTATGCCATGGTTGCTACCTAAAATTGTATAGTTGTAATTCAGTTATTATTTGCATTTAGTTGATCCAGTAAATCATCAATCCTAGGTAGGGGATACTTGTTCTTTATAGTAACACGATTCAACTGTCGGTAGTCAATGCACAATCTCATACTACCATCTTTCTTCTTTACAAATAACAACACATGTGTACCCCAAGGAGATGAACTAGGTCGAGTTAAACCTTTCTCCAAACCATAAGCTATTTTTTTAGTTCTTCCATCTCCGATGGAGTTATCCTGTAAGAAGCTTTAGATATCAGTGATGTCCATGAAGTAAGCTCAATTCATAATTTAACATCACGAGTTGGCGGCAATTTCTGTATGTCCTTTGGAAAAGTCTCAACAATTTTTAACACAATTGGAACCCCTTTTCCGAACTTCGGCGAGTGCTTCTCTCCACCCACTAGCACTGCCAAAAAACTCAACTAACCTTCAGTCAGCAATTTCTTCGCCTTCATAAACGAGATAATTGGCAACCGGAGAGTTACCCTTTAGAACTACAAAGTTATACCACTGAAGCAACTTGAATTGCGAAAGTGGTCTTCTTTCCACGACAATCCATATTCGCAAAATGACGAAACAATTTGACAAATCATAAGATAATATCATAAACCCTTCGTAGGAGAAAAATAATATCAGATGAAAAAAAATTAGTACACTGCTATTCTTTAGCACCCCTTGTGTATGCATCATTTTCGTAAAACCATGCTCTGATACCACATGTAACGCCCCGAAAATTCCAAAGGAATTTCCAGAACATTACTAAAATAAAAGTAATTATTAATAAAAAAATTCATAATACAAAAAGTCTGAAATTTCTTTAAATTCAAAATCAGAAAACAAAAATTGATATTATAAAGGAAAAACTACCGAGTCTCGCTCTAAACCCCCGACGAAAGGTGATCACTCAACCACTTGATTCCTGAAACTTACTTGCACGAAAATCAGAACTTAGGTGCGCGAAAAATCGCTCAGTGAGACTACAAACCCGACACACATATACCAACACGGTCTGATCCCGCACAGTTAATGTTCACATGTTGGTACAAACAAACAAATGTTCAGATTTAGAGAAACATAACTAAAATCAACAGATTATAATACTACCAGTAGAACATAAATAAATCAACGGAATATAATAACTTACAGCAGAGCAGAATAATCATCAGAACAAAATAATCATCAGAGCAGAAAGATATCATCATGACAGAGCGACCAGGTATCTAGCAATGCAATATCAGAAGCGGAATGGTATGACCCCAGCATTGGTCAACCCAAACCAGATACTAACAGAATATATATACATAATATACTCGATAGCCATGCTGGCGTCTACTGAGGTTGTAATGAAGTACGCCACGGCACTAGTCGACCTCAATACCACTAACAGAATACTAGAGTACAGAATACATCCGTGGAAGTGCCGGCTACCACGGATTGCCCAATAGAGCTACTAAACCAGAATAGCATGTTGATACCGGTAAGGAATGGTATGACCCTAGTATTGATCAACCCAAACCTGATACTAACAAAATATGTACATAATATACTCGATAGCCATGCTGGCGCCTACCAAGGTGGTAATGAAGTATGCCACGGCACTAGTGGACCCCAATACCACTAACAGAATACTAAAGTACAGAATACACCGTGGAAGTGCCTGCTGCCACGGATTGCCCAATAGAGCTACTAAATCAGAATAGCATGCTGATACCGGTCTTAATAGAACCAAACATATATCATACCAGAATCATGATCCAGACTTAAGCATGATAAACATATACTTTTAAATATCATGCTTTCAGATAATTTAATTATTCCTTAATTCTTTATAACTAAATTAATTTAATTAGATTAAAATCACATAATTTTATCATTCAAATTATTATTCTAAATTTTTCTAAAATATTATACCAACATATAATAATACAAAGGGAGTTAGAATTCACTTGCGATTTGGTTTTCGGATCGAAAGGAGCTTGAACCGACAATGCTACAACGCCCACAAATACCAATTCGAACACTTAGGTCATGAACCTCCTTGTTTTGAAACTTCAGCAGCCACTGTCCTTCATGATTGCAACATAACTTTTTCTACAGATCTCCAATTTATATGATTCAACTGGAATCAGAAACTAGACTCATATACCTTTGCATCGAATATTTAAATGCTCAAAACGGAGTATTATTGATAGGATTTTCGAACCTTTTTTGTGGACACGGAAACTGTTGAGCGATGATAGCAAATCCATAATTTCCAGTCGACCAGTCCTTATTGTTCAATCAATAACTTTCAGATATAAACACTAAATAACACGATTCTTCTTGGAGGAAAAACTAGACTCCCATAGCTTCGTAACAACTATTTAATCATTCAAATCGGAAACCAATAGATATAGTTTTCGAGGCTTCAAAGTCAAGTAAAAACTGTATATCTAATACTGCAGAACCAGAATTTCACAGACGACATACTCACTTTGCATCTGCTATAACTTTCGACTTAAATCTCCAAATTTATTGGTTCTTATTGATTATGAAACTAGACTCGAGCAGCTTTGCAACAAGTACTTGATCGTCTTAATCGAAGCCGTTTAGGGTATGTTTTTGTCTTTTGAAACATGACTTAATATTCTGGAAAAACCGAAACGAGTTATCTAGAGGAAGGGTGACGAATTCTAAAACTTAAAACCCTAATACTCTTTAAGAAGGCTATTTAAAGGGTTTTATTTATCATCAACATGAACTTTTAATCTTTGATAATTATAGTTTTGTCCAAAATTTTAAATATCTATCAAAACCATCTTTTAGTTTGATAGAATTTTAGGATTTCCAATTAAATTAAAAATCTTCAATTTTTTGATGTTACAGATATAATATAAATTGATCTCTAATGATTTAAAATCTGCTTTTAAATAATATTTTAAAATATTTTGATAATTCAGTAAGTTACTAATTAAAATTTAAATATTTGTATCAATAGTTTCTAATATGTTTACCTATATATCAACGTGGATCCTAATCTAGTATGATATAAAATTATACTTTCAAAAAGGACCAAATTTTATATCTGAAAATAAATGATCATGAAATCATCGTAATCGTGTGTTCCTATTTCGATTTGAAGAAAACATTATATAAAGATATTGTACTATCAATAGGTGAATCACTTCACTCTATCATTTATGAAAACACAATTAATTAAGATTATTGCACCGCAGTCATATCGCAATGTCATTCAAAACTTTTCTATACTCGATAAAAGGATGAAAAAGGTAATAATTAAGGAAATCACGATGTGCAAAACCACGTCGTTTAATTAAGTTTTTTTTTTTTTTTGTTGATGCGATTCTTAAAAAGCTTCGGTATTTATTTAATACCAGAATCTGGGTATCACACAAATTTTAATCTAATATTTACTTAAATTTTAAATAATAATACTAAAGCAATCAATACATTTTAAATTATAAATAACATAATATATGCTATTTATCTTGAATAGTTATCTTGAATATTTCTATCTGATTGTTTGTTTTGCTAACCTTATTCAGGGCAGTTGAGTCATTCTTTTCTTGGTCCATGTAACAAGTATTAGAGATTTGATTAGGTAACCACTATCCATGAAACTTAAATTATACGCTTAATTGTTTACTAAATCAATCCAGGAAAAGTAAAGTTAGTATTTAAATATCAAATTACGTGAAAAACAATTGTGAATCTTCTAGTGCAACATCGATAAGGAAACGAACAATGACCAAACAAATGCGAAGGTCTCAAGAAAATCAACGATTTTTATTTTTCGGTTTGGTGAAGAATCATAGATTACTTCATGTATTAGTGTTGAATCATTTCCAATTCTAATGCATGATATTCTAATATATCTCATGGAGATAATGACTATTTTCACTACAAGAAACAGACAACATAGCCACAATTTTTTGTGACAAAATTAATTTGTAGCAAATATTAGTTACAAATCAATACCATTTTGTTACTATTTTTGGAAGGAAATCATTTGTAGCAAATTAGTAAGTATTTGTGGATAATTTGCTACCAAATTGTCACGAATGTTAAATCGTGACAAATTTGCTTCAAATCGGGACACAAACGCTGTGGGTAATATTGCTACAAATAAATACGTAACTAAAGTAATAATTTGCTTCAAAATTAGTGTGGGAAAATGATAACAAAAAAAAAAATTAAGATCAGCTGGTGTATTAGTGACAAATAGGTACAATGGATTTTGTCGCAAAAGTAACCATGTATTACGAATTATGTTTGTAGCAAAATTTTGCTACAAATTGGTACAAAATTGTCACAAATATATTAATTTATAAATGTGTATTAATTTATAAATATGTAGCAAATTTGTCACATTTAGTAGCTAATTTGTGACAAAATATTAAATAGCAACAAACATTAAATTTTAGCTAATTTGCTTCAATTGGGTTCAAAAAACTGGTGACAAAGATGGCTACAATATTTTTTGAAGATATACGTGACAAAAGCCACAACTTGTTTCAATAGTGTTGTGGGAAAAAAATTGTTTTCAAAACCGAAAAAAATATTTCAGAAAAATTCGAACTAACAACAAATAGTTACAACAAATTTAGTCGCAAATATTACAAATTAGCTATAAATTAAGTGTTGTAGCTACGTTGATACTAAAATTTGTAGCAAATTTGTGGCAAAATCAGAATTTATGGTTTAGGGTGTCATGTTGTAAAAATATTTGTGAATGACTGATCATTCAGGGTTTATGATTTACGGTTTCTTGTTGACAAATTTGTAAAAATACGATATATATGATCCATTCATACTCACAAGACAGGCGGGTCAATAAGAAGATAATGACTATATTCGCTCTTCAATAGTCGGTTAACTGAATGAATCTAACAATTTTTCGAAATCCGAGTCCGAGTAATTCGTTTGACTTTGCATGTTTGTTATATGTGTAGTAAGATCTAATATAAAAAGTTTGGAAAACTAGTATAATATCACAATGTCTTAAATATTTGCTTAATTAATTTTTTTTTAAAAACTATACCCTGTTAAAAGGTAATTTTGAAACAAATTTTTATATTATCATATGAGATATAATAATTGGTTGAGTTCTGTAATTTGAAATTAAACGTATTGGCTTAGAAGCAATTCTGAAACAACTCAGTGACAAATTTATAAAATAATAACTTTATGTTAAGAAAGCAGACCCTAAACCCTTAACCCTAAACGAAATGAATATGTAAGATCTTTGGAAATTAAATTACAAGTTTTGAAAAGCAAAGAGAATATGGTATAAAATTAACTCTAAATCCAAATTTAAGATAAAATAAGTAATCACGGATTATATCTCTAGCTATTTGTAGTTAATGGCTACGTATAGCCACTTAAAAATTAGTAGCTATCTAATTCCGGATGCAGCAAAGATGGTGTCGGAAAAATGGTAAAAGAAAATATGAGCCAAATTTTAAATTAAATCGGGTATTAATGAAAAATATCTACAATTCCTTTTGTAGTGATAGTTACTAATTGGTACGAATTATGTTTGTAGCAATTATATTACAAATTGTGACAAACCACTTGTATCATTAGCTACGTGGTATGAGTCATCACCAACTTGCAATCGAAAATATCTACCAAATAGTAAAGAACGTGGCACACCTAATTTGGCCACAAAAACTTGGTAGCAACTTGTACCAAAGTGCGACGAAATGCGTGAAAAACGTTTGTAGCAAATTCTATAATACAGATTTCACAAATTTCGGTGCATGAGCCCACGCTGTACAGAGAAAAAGTCAGCATATGTCGGGTGTCATAGTAGTGTTAAATCATCTGAAAGATTTGCTCCATTAATGGCCACAAAAATTTGTAACAAAGTTGTGGCAAATATGGTTATAAATAGAATTCGACAAGCTTTCCTTCTCAGCATATAAAACATATATTACGCTTTGCGAACATAGATTCGTGCGAGAAAAAAAAATTTGCATTTGCAAAACAAAAAAGAGTTTGACAAATTTATTTCCACATCTATTTCTTCGTTCAACAAATTTATTTCCATATATATTTCTTCATTTATTTCCATTTATCGTGATAAAGAGAGTGAAAAAACTATGTCGTCGAGCAATCATAATGATCTTCCACGACAGTGGATGTACAACCGCATTAATCGAGAAACAAGGTGTGTCACAGAAGAATTTGAAGTGGGTTTAGCAGATTTCATAAGATTTGCAACCCAGAACGAAATGTACGCCGAAAACCGAATTTGGTGTCCTTGCAAGAAGTGTGCAAATGTGAGTCTTGTTGAAGTGAGTAGGGTGTGCAGACACTTATTTAACCAGGGTTTCACACCAAACTATACAGTGTGGACTGTTCACGGAGAGAAGGTCGAGCATCCGCCAATATATCAAGACGATCATCATATTTATGAAGAAAACAACATAGTTCAAGAAAACACTGGCGAATAGAATTTTTTTGTAGACTTGGATGAAGCTGCGTATCCGGAGATGATGCCAAATACAGAAGGCGGTGAAGCTGAAGAGGAACCTTTTGATGAACCGATTGAAGATGCCCCCACGAGCGAGGCCGCACAATTTTTCAATGCTTTGGATGCAGCAAAAGAACCTCTCTATGATGATTGTGTTGAAGGATTGTCAAAATTCTCGTTTTCTTCTGATATGATGTACGTGAAGACGAAAAACAACGTATCTGAAGAAGCCTTCAATGATTTTTCACGCGTGTGCAAGCATACTCTTCCGAAAGGGAATGTCGCTGCTGCGACATATTACGAGACGGAGAGGACGATGCGCACATTGAGTATGCCATTCATGAAGATAGATATGTGCCAAAATAATTGCATGATTTACTGGAGTGATGCCGACAAAAATTTGTTGCAATGCAAATTCTGTGATACACCAAGGTACAAACCCGAGAAGAAGCAATCAAGGAGAGGTACTTCTACTGGAAAGCGTGTTCCATATAAGAAGATGTTTTATCTTCCACTCGCTGATAGGTTGAAGCGATTGTATTTATCTCACAAAACGGCAGAACATATGAGGTGCCATGTGGAACATACATGCATTGATGGAAAGATGCAACATCCATCAGATGCGAAGGCATGGAAGCATTTTAATCAGGTATATCCTGATTTTGTAAATAATAGAAGAAATGTGTATTTGGGACTTTGTACCGATGGATTTAATCCATTTGGGATGTCTGGTAGTAATTATTCATTATAGCCAATCATTCTCACTCCATACAATCTACCACCAGATATGTGCATGAAAAGAGAATATTTGTTCTTAACCATACTAGTCCCAGGTCCGAACCATCCGAAAAGAAGTTTGGATATATTTCTGCAACCGTTGATTGAAGAGTTGCAAGGTCTGTGGACATATGGAGTTGAGGCATTTGATGTTTCAACTAAATATATTTTCAACCTACGAGCGGCGCTGCTTTGGAAAATTAGTGACTTTCCAGCGTATGGAATGTTATCGGGTTGGACGACTCATGGTAGATTTTCATGTCCTTATTGCATGGCTGATACTGATGCTTTTCAGTTGCGAAATGGTCGTAAGACGAGTTGGTTCGACTGCCATAGAAGATTCCTGCCTGACGGTCATAGTTTTCGCAAAAACAAGAGGTGGTTTAAAAAGGGTAATATTGTTACTAAATAACCACCAGAAGATGTTTTTCCGAGGAAGACATCGTTGATTAGCAGTTGGAAAACATATATGGATTGAAGAAAACCAAAGAATGTGGTGGGAATGGGCATATTAACAACGACATCGAGGGCTATTTGGAGACCCACAATTGGCATAAGCATAGCATATTCTGGGAGTTGCCGTATTGGAGGACCCATTTGATTCGTCATAATCTTGACGTGATGCACATTGAGAAAAATTTCTTTGATAACATTTTTAACACTGTCTTCAATGTGCCAGAAAAACAAAAGATACAATCAATTAAAGGAAAAAATTGCAGTTATATTGTGATCGAAAAGCTTTACACCTTAATGATAGGGGACGAGCCCCGATTCCAGTATTCAGAATATTTTCCACAGGAAAGGCAGCATTCCTTAAATGGTTAAAGCATGAGGTAAAATTTCCTGATGGCTATGTCTCAAACATCGGTCGATACATAAACGAGGAAGCATGTAAAATGTATGGTCTTAAAAGTCATGATTGTCATGTTATGATGTAACGCATATTGTCATCGGAAGATTCCTGCCTGACGGTCATAGTTTTCGCAAAAACAAGAGGTGGTTTAAAAAGGGTAATATTGTTACTAAATAACCACCAGAAGATGTTTTTCCGGGGAAGACATCGTTGATTAGCAGTTGGAAAACATATATGGATTGAAGAAAACCAAAGAATGTGGTGGGAATGGGCATATTAACAATGACATCGAGGGCTATTTGGAGACCCACAATTGGCATAAGCATAGCATATTCTGGGAGTTGCCGTATTGGAGGACCCATTTGATTCGTCATAATCTTGACGTGATGCACATTGAGAAAAATTTCTTTGATAACATTTTTAACACTGTCTTCAATGTGCCAGAAAAACAAAAGATACAATCAATTAAAGGAAAAAATTGCAGTTATATTGTGATCGAAAAGCTTTACACCTTAATGATAGGGGACGAGCCCCGATTCCAGTATTCAGAATATTTTCCACAGGAAAGGCAGCATTCCTTAAATGGTTAAAGCATGAGGTAAAATTTCCTGATGGCTATGTCTCAAACATCGGTCGATACATAAACGAGGAAGCATGTAAAATGTATGGTCTTAAAAGTCATGATTGTCATGTTATGATGTAACGCATATTGCCTTTTGCGTTTACTGGACTCCTGTCCGCAACTGTACACGAGGTGATATCAGGAACCTTTTAATACTATATTGAAATTGTTTTGTTATCACATTATTTTATTTGAATGTAATGTTCCAAGTAATAATACTTTGCTCTCGTCTTGTAAACAGATGTTGGGTTGTTCTTTCGTGATCTTTCCTCGAGGAGCTTGACAACATCTGATGTCGATCGACTCAAAATCAATATATGTCAAACAATATGCAACCTCGAGAAGATATTCCCGCCATCATTCTTTGATGTTATGGAACATTTGACTGTCCACTTACCAACAGAAGCAAAACTTGGTGGGCCGGTGCAGTTCAGATGGATGTACCCATTCGAGAGATTTATTTTCACTTAAAGAAGAAGGCAAAGAACAAAGCAAATGTCGAAGGGTCAATCGTGGAGGCATTCATTAATGAAGAAATATAAAATTTCACTTCCCAATACTACGATATTTCGGGGACCATTATGAACATTGAGCCTACAAAACGACACTCTGCAGGATATTTGCAGAGCACAATCTACTCATTTGATGTCCCTGAACTATTTCAACATGTCGGTAGTGGAAGGGGGAAACCATATTCGGAATATTATCTGATGAGGATAGACATATTGCCCACACATACATTCTGCTAAATTGTGCTGAAATGGGACAATACGAAAGGTGAGATCTTTGATGTTTTTCATACAAAAAATGCATTTCTTTATATATATGTATGTGTATATATATATCTTCATATGGTGTCTTCCAATTGTGAAGGTTATACGATGACGTTATGAGGGCAACACATCCATGTATAACAGAGTATACGCTTTGTTTAGCTAAACAACAAGGTTTTGCAAGTTGGATTTTGGATATGGTGAGTTAGATATATTATTGGACAAAAAATTTACTACGCGAAATTTTAGATATCGCTAATTAAATCTTTACATGTTTAACTTGAACATTTGACAGGTTCGAACTGATTACACAAATACGTTGTACCCTTTATGGTTACATGAGCTTACAAGGGGGCCAATTCGGCGATGCACTTGTTGGAATACATACTTTTCGCGTGGTTATAACTTCCATACGGTTCAACATGGGGAACATAAATCTACGAATAATTACGGCGTATGTGTTCGCGGAAGTTCGAGCGATGAAGAAGCTTATTATGGTAAACTCCAATAGATTGTTCAGATTGCATATCAAGGAGCTGTTGGTCTGAAAGTTACGATGTGATTGGTATGACACGACCCAAGGTACGGGAACTAGAATGCGTAAACCCGGAGTTGTGGAGGTGTTTGCGAGTGGAAAATACGATCAATATGATCCATTTATACTTACGACCCAAGCGGATCAAGGTTGTTTCCTCAGATACCCGCGAGTGACTGTTGAGGATAATGAGTGCTTGGTCGTACTAAAGGTTAGTCCACGTGGAGTAGTCGACGAAAGCAGCAAACAACTAGATGCGGTCCAAGAAGAAGACAATGACTATATGCAATCTTCAGTAGTCGGGTTACTGAACATAAGTTCTCTTGTGCTTCCCGGTGGACTTGTGGAAGACATCGTTGAAGATCCAGAATTTGATGATGAGGATGAGTATGGTTCAGACGTTTCACTGCCGGAGACTGATAGTTCATCGGAATCTGATTCCGAATAGTTGGGTGAATTGTAATTGTATGTGTGATAAACGTTCAATTAATAATTATAAGTTACGATGAATTTTTTTTCAAATAAATATATATTCTGTTTTTCCCCCAATTCAAACCCTAAACCCTAAATTTAATACGTAACCCTATTAAAAATAGCTTAATACAAAATTAGTTTAATACAAAATTTAAGAATATAAAGTGTATTTTAAATAAAATCCTAAATGTGATCTCTCAAAAATCAAATCCTAAACCCTATAAATATTCTATTTTAGAAAAAGGAGAGGAACTGTATATACCTCATTTCGAACTCAGAACCTGTGAATTGTTTTTCAAGCCTTCAACCAATTACGCTTTTGTGTCATTCGTTAATATTGCTCCGTTATATATTACTTAACATATGATTCAATTGCTACAATATAATTGTATCTAAAACTACTAGGCCCATTACCCGATCGTTACCAATGGGTAAAACCTTTATGACCACAAAATTTTGTAACAAAATTGAAAAGAAATGTAAAAAAGATATAATTCTTACACAAGCTATGAAGTAAAAATGTTTCCCTCAGTCCATACTTTCCTCTTTCTCTTTGTCGCTTCATCTCTTCTAGAGTTTTCTAGGGTTTTCGCTTTCCACCATAGATCTCCGGTAACGCCAAGTCAATCCTCACCGATTGAAACCACTCCATCCTCTACCTCCGTCTTTCCATTTTTTCCCGTGTTTGATTCGGCTCGTTCTAACTCAGTCCGGTTCCGACTCTCTCTCCTTCTCTCAAATAGTTTCTCCATCTCTGTTCTAGATCCTCTGTATGGATCTCTGACCATCGACATCCAAATCTGCAATCCTTTCTCCTTCGCCGATATTATATCTATCGTTTACCTCTGGACACAAAAGGTAAAATTTCTTATCACTAGGGTTTTGGGTCATATTTGGGGTTGTTTTATCTCTTCACAGCCGTAGATCTATGGTTTTTATCTCTTAACAGTAGTAGATCTAGGGTTTGCATATTACTAACTCTTTCCTGTTTCTAGATGGCTATTCCACGTTCTCAAGGTTCAGGCGGTAGCCGTGGTGGTCGCGGAGGTCGACATGTTGGTGGACACGGCGTCGGCAATGGTGGCCGCGATGAAGCTCTTCCTGCTAGACCAGGAAATGCTGGTGATGGTGGGAGAGGTGAAAACGGTGGTGGTGGTGGTGGTAGAGGAAACGCAGGTGCAGTTGGCAGAGGAAACGAAGGTGCAGTCGGGAGAGGAAACGAAGGTGCAGTTGGGAGAGGAAATGGTGGTGGTGGTGGGAGAGGAAACGAAGGAGCAGTTGGGAGAGGAAACAGTGGTGGTGGTAGAGGAAACACAGAAGCAATTGGGAGAGGAAATGCTGGAGCAGGTGGGAGAGGAAATGGTGGAGCAGGTTGGAGAGGTAGAGGTTTTGGTAGAGGCGTAGTCCCTGGACACATGACAATAGATGCTCTTCTGGCCAGCCAAGCAAGGCTTCTTATGCATGTCCTTCATCCTTAGAGAGAAAATGGGGCCTTGTGGTAAGAGAATCTACTCATTTGTGTAGGTTGAAATTTATGTTAATGTCTTTGTTGATAATGATTAAGTTTTATCTTGGTATTTTAGACCTAATATGTTAATGTCTTTTGTCTTGCTTGACTTATTAAAGTGTAGGTTTAGAATCTGTGGATTTCGAGTATACTTTTGGTGAATGTTAATTGTTTATTTGTTAATCCAAAATGTCAACGTTCTTACATCCTTAGGATAATATATTTAGTTAGATGGTTTCCAATCCGTGAAAGTAGAGTATACTTTGGTTGAATGTTAATTGTTGATATGGTTTACAACGTTATCTAGGTCCTTATTACTTTAGCTTTTGCAATTTGTGTGATGTGGTATACAATCTATTTAAGTACCTTTTGGTTAATCCTCTTTGTTGATTTGGTCAAACAATCTGTCTACAAATAAAATTTGTTATGAATAGATGAGTACACATATGGTTCCCTCTTCTTCTGAATATAAGTCTGATTTGGTTTAACTTTTATTGTCGACTTTTAGCAGGATAATATACTGCTAATTGTTGTGACATGTTTATACTGCAGGTTTGGGACCGATAACGCTCCAAGGAGGATTATTGTTGCTGCGATCAGGAGACATTTTGATGGACCTTGGTTCAACATGAGCTCAGTACCTAATGAAACCATAATCCAATGGTGGGGTGAATTTATTGTAATTGTCATCCAACCCTTCTAATTTTGATTATTCACCTACCTATAACCAATGTCAATCTGTGAAAATACTTAGCCTAACACACAAACATTCTTACACATTATGTACATTTGCAGCAAGCTTTCTACTGGGAGCCAATACACTCTGCAATGGTGTACTCTTTCTGGCTTAATATCACAGCAACAAGGCTTAGAGACATGGTCTCTAAGGCCAAAAAAGGAGGTGAGAGGCCGGATTGGATAAGCAAAACAATCTGGGACACCATGTGGGTGCATTGGAATAGCAAAGCAGGACAGCGGAGGAGTCGAATCGCAGCTGAAAACCGTTTGTCTAACCGTGATGGCTATGGACCTCAAGCACACACCGCATGATCAAGGTCTTTTAACCAAGTCAGAGAACTCATTGTAAGTCCTTCGAAACGTTAAGTCTCAATCTATTTCATACACTGATGAATATTTTATCACATAAAGATTAATTTTTGATGTATGTTTTATTCGTAGAGACAGAGGGAAGGTTCTGAGCCTTCAATGTTACGTGTGCTAAAGGAGACACACAGGAGACCATATGGCACATACGTTGATGCTAGAGCTGAGTCGATAGATCAAGAGATTCAAAGACAGATCAATGAAGCAGCTGAAGGCTCGGCAAGTGTATCTGCTGATATTGGAACTGGTCCACCATGTCTGATTCAGCTTGAGGAAGATCAACTATACTTCAAGGTAATCCTCTACATTCATTCTTAACTATAAATTTAATCATATTGCGATACTATACTTCTACATTTGGTTGTTGAAACTGAAACAAAAATTGATAAATCTTTTACTCTTTTCAATCCTTCTCTGTATGTTTAGTTATCTACATAACTTGTGACCTAGGCCAATATGAGTCTGAAATCATGTTTCTGGGTTTTTGTTTCACGGATTTTCCTCTCTTAGTGGTCTGATATCATGTTTCTGGTTTGCTGCTTCAATGATTTTCCTGTCCTACTTGTCTGTAATCATGTTCTGGTTTATTGTGGTTTGGTTTTTCCTTTCTCACTTGACTATATGTTTATTCTTCTACTTCATAATGGACTGTTACTTGCATAAACTAGTCTATGCTCGTCATGTCTACTATATGTTTCATGTTTTTGTTTTCTTGTCTTGTAGGTTGTCCTGCCTACTCAAGCAGGCCGTGTTTTTGGTGTCGGTGGACAGCAGACTTTACGCGAGCGCGGTGAAAGCTCAAACATGGCAACAACGAGACTCACCCTCGAGCGTCAAGTCATAGCATTGGAGCAGCAGTTGGCCTTGGTGGTGCAGCACATGAATCGTTACATGCCAGCAGATGGTTGCAAACCAAACATGTCCTCCACACCGCGCACTCAGGGAACTATGGGTTCGGAACGGGTCCAGCTCGCTTTGAACCCACTGACGTGGAGCCAACTATGGAAGCAACTAATATGCTTGTTAATGTCGCAAGAGGTTTGAATCCTAACGAGGGTGAAGCAGGTGCAGATGGTGATGCAGCAGGTGCAGATGGTTATGCAGCAGGAGAAGATTCAGAAGAGGAAGACCCCAACGATGAAGGCTTTGCAGCCTATTGAAGACACTTCACTTCATCATCTTCTAGTATAATTGTATTTATATGCAATCTTTTCAACAAAACTATCACTCTTTTTTGTAAGTATGGGTTGATGTGTTCTATTATTGTTTTACACATCAACTTTGGCTAATTGTATAAGGCTAATTCTAGGTGTAATGTCGGATATTGTAAAAAAAAATACTATTAATCTAATTTCAGTTTCTTGTTCATTTTAACTGTTTATTTGATTGTTTTTGTATATTTTTGAACTTAAATAACCACAACATTTGGTGGATGCAGTTCCAATAGTAGCAATTTTAGCTACAGCAAAATTGTATCTTTTTGTTGATATTAGTTATAAATACATTGTAACTAATTGTGGTACTAACTACAAAAAAGTTGTGACAAAGCGTTGCTCTTTCTTACAAACTTTTTGTCACAAAGAGTAGCTATTAGTTACAAAATATTTGTAACAAAGCGTAGCTATTAGTTACAAAAGATTTGTAACAAAGCGTAGCTATTAGTTACAAAATATTTGTAACTTCATGTGGCTATTAGCTACATAAACTTCGTAACTATTTATAACCATTAGCTTCGAAACATTTGTCACTATTTGTGGCAAATTTCACAATTTTTTTGTCCCCATTTGTGAGTATCTACTTCAACAATGTTGTCGCATTTTGTGTCAATACCCACAAAAAAATAGTTTCAAACTTGTAACAAATTTGCTACCAAATTGTTTGGTAGCAAATTTGATTCAATTCGCCACAACGTGATATTGGTGACTTTTGTAGCAACTTGCTACACGTTGCTACAAAAAAAATATTTGCTTCAAACGTATAGTTTCGCCCAATATTTTGTAGCAATTTTTTAGCAAATAGAAATTAGCTACAAAATATATGACATAGCTACAAATAAAATTGTGGCTATGTGGTCAAATTCTTGTAGTGTTTGTCTTATCTTCGATCAAATTTCACTTTCATTTGGATCGGTTATATATCTATTTAAGTTTATTAGACTCTATTACTATGTGAGTAATCATAAACTTTTAACTCGAAACTAATTGGCAATAAATAGATTAGTTTATGTCTTTTATATATTAATGAGATAGTAACATTCTCTTGCAATAAAACTTGTAAAACTAGTCTTCATTTTGCACATCCATTCTGTATCGTTCGCGTAAATTCTTTTGGGAAGTTTCTGTTAAAATCCATTTTCCTCTCCAATGCTTCCCTCCACAGTTTATATTGACAACATAAAAACTATATTGACAACATAAAAACTATCATTCTCTAAATATTTCGTTAATATTTTCCATTTCATGTCTTGCTTTTCTAACCTTATTTAGGATAGTTAACATAGTGCAACCAGACATAATATATGCTATTTAATTGAATTTTTTTTATTTAAAATTAAATGAATTTTAATTGGCTCTACTTTAAATAGTTATCTTGAATATTTCTATTTGATGAGTAATTTTTTTCTTGGTCCATGTAACAAGTCATAAAGATTTGATTAGGTATATCCATGATACTTTAAGTATGCTTACATTAGCCAAAATATTAATGACAAAATTAATATATATATATATATATATATATATATGTATGTAAGTTTTGTTTATGAAGAAATCAATATAAAAATAGTACAATTAATATTAAATTTCAAATGACGTGAAAATCAAGTTTGTGAATCTCGTCGTTTTGAACTACTGCAACAACGACAAGACAACAAACAATGACAAACATCTAAGAAGGTCTCATAAAAATTAATCATTTGAATTTGTGTCTTTTCTTTAACAAAAAAAACACATTTTTGTAAGATTACAGATGTTAATGATATTAAACGAAGCACCGGGAATTTGCAGAAATTTACGACGGAATTCTGACGACTTATTATTCGTCGGAATTTTCTGAAGGCCAACTGATGGTGATAAATCCAACTGTTTAACGTCGGCTTTGGCATCGGAAAAAGACTGACGGATGTCGACGTAATACCGACGGGTTGATTTTCGATGGAATTTTGATAAACGGAGTTCCAATGGAAGTTTCCGCTGATTTTCAAGAGATTCCGACGGATAGCAATAAAATAAAATAAATATAGTATTATATTTCGTAATTTAATAATAAAATCTATATTAAAAAAATAACAAAAATAAGAATATCAAATATTTGTAAATTAAAAGTTAATATTTTATAAATATAAAACAAAATCTAAAAAATATAAGAAACATCATTGTTCGGGAAAAAAACATAAATTAATGGCAGCTAGATCTTGGAATTCCTCCGGGAAGCGTCTCATCATGATCGCATGCATCCTCGCGAGTTGAAGCTGGGTCTCCGAGGTCTTCTTCTCGTATGCCTCTCGTTCAGCCGCTCGTGCAGCTGTCTCAGCCTCACGCGCAAGTCGTTTTTCGGTGACCAAATTATTCAACCGTTTGATCTCTGCATCAAGTTGGGGAGACGCGTACGTGAAATTTTTGAAGAACTTGCCCCGTCACGGTAAAGAAGACTTCCTAACCTGAATGTGCAGCCTTTGGTAATCGGATTTTCCTACAATATGAATTTAGTTAATTAGTAAGAAAAACATAAATAGATTAAATTAAGATAAAAAAGAACATGACAATTTACCTCGAGCATAATATTGTTGATCTCCTCGCGGGACAATTCATTGGACGAGACTAAACCAGTCTACCAAAGCTGCATGAGTCATTCCTCATTTTTTCTCGGTATTGCTGAGGATATCCTGAACCACTAGATCCTGAATGAAACCGATTTTTTTGTTCCGGTGCATATCCGTCAAGAAGACCATGCAATCGGAAGGGAGACCTCCCGATTCAACCGTCTATTCAATATTTAAAAACATATATAAATAGTAATATAATTATAAACTAACATTAAATAAAATATTTATGGAAAAATAACTTACAATCTCAAACTCGTGAACCTCGATAGTCTTCGCATCGCCGTTGTGCGTTGCTATGCTCTTCCCACCTCGGTCGTTCCTCTGGTTATTAGAGTTTGTTGCAGACGTGGCTTTCGTCTTCTCCATCTACCAATACGCCTTAAACCTGCCACACACGTCTTGCTCCAGATCCTTTGGTTTCTCCTCCTGTTTAATCAACTTTTTGCTTGTCGAACTCAATGCGAACCCGGCTCGACAACTGTGGTCCCCACGTGAAATCTTGCTGGATATTTTGGAAAAAAGTATTAAATTTCATAAATAAAAAAAACAATAATAATTTACAATTAAAAAATAAGAAAATATAATAAATATTCAACTTCACTGAAAGAGCAAAATCATGTGTATTTCACGGCCAGTGGAATGTCGATATACTTCGGATATGGATGGTCGAGTTACATCTTGAAAATTTTCAGAATTTTCTTAGTGATGCCATTAGGCAACCTAAACTTGCAAACATGAATAACATAATAATTTCCATTAAAATGGGAAATAAAAATTAAAGTAATTTAAAATAAAGAATATTACCATGTGTGTCAATTTCGACGATGGGATGAAGTTTAACGCAATGGTCCCGACCCGGTTGCACGACAAGCTTCGATCGACAACGGCGTCCGAGCAGTAGAAGTATGATACTCGGGAACTCGACTCCTCGAGCCAGGCGGTGACTCAGATCCTGAATCACCTCTCGGGCGGAAAGGACCAATCCGAAAATCCAAGTACATGGAAAAAACAAGTGACACGATATAGTAAAATTATTATACATAAGTCATTTAAAGAAAATACGAAAAAAAAATTAAAACATTTTTAAAAAATAATTAAAAAATCATAGAAAACTCATAAAAATTTCGTAGATGTTTTTAAAGATGTTTAAAACACACACAAAAACGTTTGTAAAATTATAGTTTTTATTAAAATTATATTAAATATATAAAATATTGAAAAAATAGCTTATAATTGTTTTTGTCAACATTTAGAAATTGTAAATATAATATTAAAAACGTTTTCAACTAACAAACACTTTTTAGTCCATTTACATAATTAAAATTTTATTTAGAAATCATATTTAAACAATATAATATCTAATTTCGTTTATATATTTACAAGTAAATACCCAAATTTGTTTTTTGACTAAATTCAACACAGATCCATATAAAAAAAGTACATAGAACTCATTTTAAATCCTAAAATTCAATAACAAACCTTAAAATCTATAAATCTACACGAAATCAACCATCCTAATTCACACCACTTCATTCCCAATCCCTACAATCTATAAATGTAACCAAAAATTCTAGCAAATATAATCTAAGGTTATCAAAAAAGAAGGATAAGGAGGAGATACTTACATGGTGGAGGGCCTGGAGGCGTGGAGACAACGAGATCGCAGAGAGGAGAAGGAGAAGAAGTTATGCAAGTGAGAGAATGAATTTTTGATTATGGAAGGAGAGGAATCGAGACAGAAAGTATTAAAAGAATTGCCGACGGATTTAGCCGTTGAAAATCCGTCGGAATCCAAATTTATTTTTGCAGGTTCCCAAAATTTTGGCGCGTGGTGAAAAGTTAGGTGGCAAAAAGAGAATTCCAACGGATTTTCGACGGATTTTTTAAAAAACCGACGGAATTTCAACGAATGGACACTTCTACTCCATGTCATTTGATTGGCCAGTCAACATTCCCTACCGTCGGAATTCTATCGGAAACTGGCAATTCTGATGGAATATCGATGGCTAAATACATTTTAAGGTTTATGGTATACTAAAACGATTGGGACAAATTTTGATAACGGCAAAAGTTATATGTTGTTTAAACTAACAAATTAACCAAAAGTTCCATGACATTCCAATATGTAGCATTGGATATCTTATAGCCTTTTAAAAAAAATTCTTCTAACTTATATACTAATTATAGGAATAAATATGTAGGTTAACAACATGTACAATATAAATTATTGAAAACATATAAAATTTGGAGATTGGTCGAGTGACGTTTATGATGTTTTAGTGTCCCTATACCCTAAAGCCGTCAGAAATCCGTCGGAGTTATTTCAAAATTCCAACGGAATTTCTATTTTTTAAAATATTCGAACTCGTCGAATATCCGTCGGAATATTGCAAATTAACGTCATTCAAAAAATCAACTTCATTGCAAATTATCATATAGCACAACTACGATAGACAATATTGTACATTTAACTAAGAATACATGTTACAAATGTTACAAATGTAGTACTGCATTAACATTTGATCTGAATCAGATGAATAATCCAAAGACGTTGAATATGTTTCTTCCTCGAATTCTCCAATCTCAGCCTCATAATCCTCCAAAATCTCATTATCTGCTCCGTCCGTGAAGTCAAAAACAAGGTCGACCTCCATAGAATGATCAATCAACCTTAACCCAACTGCTGAGTTTTGTTGTAGAGGATCGTGGTCAGAGACACCATAAAGCATCCCTCTTAGATTAACTGCCATGACAAAATTCCAAAGATTTTTCGTATTCATCACACGAGAATAACGAATGTAGCAAACCTGGTCTGCTCGGGAAGCTAGTACAAAGAGATCGTACTTTTGATGTTTCCTTCTCCGATGAACTGATGTAACCCCGTATTGGTTATGTCGGATCATCTCTTCCAACCACGTGAGAAACAATTCACCTCTCGAACATCATTGTTGTAACTTGTACCAATGGATTGAGTTAGTGAAATGTTGTTAATGGAAGGAAAACATCTATATGTAATAGTTAAAAAACTTACATAAAATTTCAACCATTCTACAAACTCATTTTCCTTTAACTCCTCATATTGGTCCTCTGTGAATTGAGGATATTGGAACCGAATTTGAGCCATGTAAATCATGTTGTTCATCATAGTAAGCCAATGGCAGAGATATGTTCAATTAAAAAAATTTCCTTACCGCTCGTATTCAAGGACGTCTTCGCAGTGTTAGGATATACATATGCAAGTGAGCTTATTCCTCCTTTGTAAGCATCCTAGTCTTGCCTTTTGAACTAAGGCGTCCGATTTGTGCGAATACATTTGGGACGTAAGCTTAGTAAATATGCGATGATCCACCTTCATCGTCCCTCACAGGTCTCCGAGTGTTTTGCTGGACTTGTGGTGCAAAGTAATATCCATCAAAGTTAGAGGTTTCTTCATTTATGTTTTGCACGATGATAGAAGCCTCGACTCTACTTAAATTCTTGACGTTCTTCATTAGATGAAACTTATACCGCCTGAATGGATACATCCACCGGTACTGAACCGGGCCACCAAGTTCAACTTCTCTTGGGAGATAAATTGGGAGATGTTTCATAACATCAAAGAAAGACGGTGAAAATATCTTCTGAAGATTGTAAAGGATCACCGGTATCTTCTCTTTCAATTTCCTATATTCTCTCCTGTATGTGATCGCGTGCATAAATCCAGAAAGAAAGCACCTACCACTGCAATATATAGTTTATAATGACATATGAGTTCAAAATTGGTAAACCGATAAGATGTAGACAAAATAATTACATAAATTATTATAAATGTACATGTAATGGTTGTGTGGATGTGAGGCGCTGCATTATACCATGGCAATCATGACTCTTCATCACTGAGAACCGGCCTTCTCACTATCAACGTAATTTCGGAGGTTTGAAGCGTATCCATCTGGGAATTTCGCACTATGAATAATCTAGTCGGAGAACTCATGTCTCGAAAGACCATGCAACCGTAATACAGAGATCAAAGCTTTCCCTTGTGCATTAACATGAAGCGTCTTACATGAACAAATCTCAGCTAAGTCCAATATGGATTTCAAGTTGTCTTTTGTTTTTTCTTGCACAATAAGAATGGTGTTCATGATGTTGTCAACAAAATTCTTCTCAATGTGCATAACATTCAGATTATGCCTCAACAGATGATTCTTCCAATATGGCAAATCCCAGAAGATACTCTGCTCGTGCCAGTTATGCCACTCGCCAACTCTGTCTACATGCACAAGCCAACTGCCACCATACACAACAGTCCGGTCCGCACCAAAATCTTGGAATTAAATCAACAAATAATCACCATCTAACTCAGGGGTTGACCATCACACACTTTTTTATTCTTTGTAAACAGAGTGGTGCTCCGATTATAGGAATGGTCTGATGGAAGAAATCGCAGGTGACAATCAAACGATCAAGTCTTCCTTCCGTGCTTCAATTGGAATGCATCGATGTTATCTTGACAGTACAGACTCGCTAGCCTAACATGCGTTGACAATCCAGAAAGCATCTCGTACTCTAGAAAATTGCTAATTGTCAGAACCACATGCATACCAAAATTATGTTTCAATAAAACATCATATGTTTCAACACCGTGCTCCCATAACATATGCAGCTTAGGAAACAATGGATGTATGAAAACATCAAGTGATCTCTTAGGATGTGCTGGCCCGGGAACTAAATACTCAAGAACAAAAACTCTTGGTTCATGGACAGAGATGGTGGTAAATTGTAAGGTGTGACAATTACTGGCCATAACGAATATTGCCTCCAATGCTTCCCAAAAGGGTTGAAACCATATATACTTAATCCGATGTATACATTCCTCCGCTCCAACACAAACAAAGGATACACTAAGTTAAAATATTTCCACGTTTTTGCATCTAATGGATGCGCTATTTCTCCTTCGGTTGTATGCTCTGCATGCAATCTCATTGCGCTCGCAGTGCGCTCAGATTGGTATAACCTCTTCAACCTCGCTTTCAATGGCAAATACCACATCCGCTTAAACAGAACTGGAACTCTTCCACTTGTATCCTAATAGCGAGGATGCCGACAAAATTGATACAACATTCGATCTGCGTCTTCTCTCCAATATAACATACAGTTCTCCGGGCATACGTCTATCACCTGATACGACAAACCAAGACCCCAAGCCATTTTATGTATCTCATAATATGAAGCTAGTGCAAGACTGTCCTCAGGCAAAAGGCCTTTAACAAAATCCGCTATCACATCCACACACTCTTCGGTCAGATTGAAATTTGATCTGATGTTCATCAACTTAGTCACAGTTGATAAAGGAGAATCAGTCTCTCTGCAGCCTTCGTATAACAGTTGTTTAGCTACATCTAACATATCAAAGATTCTACATGCTTGGATACCATGACCATCCTCAACAAACCCCGGTATGTTTTTTCGAAACGCATCATTTACCATCTGAATAGTACATATGGTTTCAAATTCCGTTGTAGTTTCTTCCACCCTATATGTTGTATATTGTGCACTAGAACTAGAAAAATCTACAATTTACTCGTTCTCCCCACTCGCATACCAAATCTTGTAACCCGCCATAAACCTATGGTTATCAAAATGCCTCAATACACCATTTATTGTACCATATCTACGATTAATACAAGTGGGACAAAGACATCGAATTTTACTTGTTTGAAATGCTCTTTCCTGGTTTTCGGCAAATTCTATGAATTGCTTAATACCAACTTCGAACTCCTATGTTAACAATCTCGTCGCTAGATCCTTTATAGGTTTGTCCATCCATGATCGAAAATATACATAAGGATTCGAAGAAGACATTTTCTATTTTATTTTTTGTGTTATTGCTTGTATTGAATGGTTGTGAACGAAATAAGTCTGAGTGAGGTGAGCAGGTAATTTATAAGCACATTTTCCGACGGATTATGATGGAACTCCAATGACAATTCAAACGGCTACAAACAGCTATATAACGTCTATATTTCCGTCAGTTTACACAGTCTTTCTAGGATTCTTAATATGTCATAACTTTTAATTTTGAAATGGAAATTATGATTGGTCGTGCACTATGAATGATATTATATGTACATATACGATGTTGATTAAGGATTTTGATTTGGTTGTGTACGATGAAGGATCCTATATGTAGGTATATGATATTCAATAAGAATATAAAATCAAAAAAATGAAAAAGTTATTAAAAATATTTAAATGCTAATTTTTTTTTAATAGACTATGAATTTTATGTAATTTATTTTAGTAGTAAATTGTTGCTATTGATATGTTGTTTTATTTGAAGGCTTGTTTTTGCTAACCTTGTTGACGTGAATAATTTTCATCCTTCTAACAACTGAAGACTTGAGGCTTGATTGGCAGATATTTTATAAGAGTATTATGCTTTTTATCATCTAATCAACTTGTACTGATAAAGCATAAGGGAGTTTTCACATTAAATGTTCCTACTATTTCTATTGCTTAACGATGCTGTTCTGCAAAATGCTCTTACTCTATATACTTTCATATGAATTCTTTTGCAATGTATTGACCTCTAATAGGTTACAAAAATAAAAATAAATCTATATTATTAAATTATGGGAAATTGCACTGTATATTAGTTTTTTCATCTGAAATTCACTATCTAACAGCATATAAAATAAAATTTTAGTAACTAGCAGTTCACCTACCTAAAATCCCGATTTTACCCTTACTGGATTTTTTTGACCTTTTTTACATTTAAAAAAATAAAAAAAATTGAATTTTCTAATAGGGAAACACCTTTTTACCCTAATAGGGAAACACCCTTACTGAATTTTCTGCCGTCGACGACCTCCTCTTTCTGCATGTCTCCTCTGATCTCCACTGTCTCTTCGTTTTCTTTAACCATGACCGATTTCGCCTCTCTTTTTCTCCATATCTCCGTCTTTTGAGAAACCATTATCGATTTTACATATTTCTTCTCCGCTTCACACTTCTACTTTCCTTCGAAGATGAAAGATCCTAAACTGCCTAAGCGGTGGTTTCGTTTTTCTCGCGAGCCAGTCAATAACAAGGTCAATGACTACTGTGTCATCAAATACTACAGAGCTATAATGAAATTTCTCGACAAAAATCCAGAGCATAAGCAAATACTCTTCAACTCTCAGTTTGGTAAATTACTCAAAGATGTGTTCAAGGTTTGTTCCTCGGCTCAGTTTCTGCATTATTTACTTTCTCGTCAATTGCATACTCAAAAGCAGCACGAAATTTGGATTGTTTTTGGTGGAAAACCATTGCGGTTTTCCCTGATTGAGTTTGCTATGGCTACTGGATTGAAGTGTTCGAATCCTCCGGATAAATCTTCAGTAGAAGATGGAATTGTTGGAGAAGAGGAAGAGGGAAAAGTTGAAGAAGAGGGGAAAGTTGAAGAAGAGGAAGATAGCTCAAGAAGATCTCCCTATTGGTCAGAATTGGTTGGAGATGAGGATGGGATTACTCCGGATCGAATATGTCAGAAACTCAAATCGAGAAAGTTAGATGCAATGAAGAGACTAGAGCTCTCGTGTTTACTGCTAGTCGACATTCTCTTATTGGCTACAAGTTGTGATGGTAAGCATTGCAATTTTTTGTAGTTAACTATGTTACATTTTTTAGACATTAGTATGATAGTTAACTATATTTATTGTAGTAGTTTTGTTTGAATAAGTAATCATTAAAGTGGCTGTATTCTTTCAGGTAAGATAATTGACTCTCACGTTCGTATGATTAGAGACTTGGATGTTTTTCTACAGCACCCATGGGGAAGAGATTGTTTCGCCTTGACAATAAAGAGCATAAAGCTCAGGAAAGAAGCGGGTATGTGTCAACCCTCAATGGCAATTCAAGGTTTCATTCACGGTCTGCAGCTTGTTGCATTGAATTGTATACCTGAGATAATCTCATTTGCAACAATTGAGATAAACAAAAAAAAAGGAAACTGTAGTCCCTGCCGAATCAGAGGATGACTCCGATGATGAAGAATCTGAAAAGCCTCTCACCATCTCTATGAGATTGGTTAAAAAACTAGACACAGAGCCTCCGGTAACTTTCTCTTATTTTGTCCTCTTCCATGTAGTCAACTACGTTCAAATAATAATAGTTAACTATTGTTCGAAAATAGTTAACTATTTGACGTATTGGACAACATCTTTTGGAGTAGTTTACTCACCTGTGTTTTGTTTCAGGTAAATGTGGCATATACTCTACCTACCGAAGGTCTAGAAGGAGCCGACTTATCTTGGTCTGATGAGAAGCAGGATGATAGAGTTTTGTATATGATAGAGCTTCTCGAGAAAAATCATTTGTTCACAGCAGATTCATGGTCTGGCGGAGTTGACGCAACATCTGTGACTTTAGGAAAAGAAGATAATTCCAAGTTGAACAGGGGGAAAAAGGATAAAGCCAAGGGGCAAATCTCGAGGAAAGGCAAGGGACAAACATCTGAGAATCCCACTGCTCTTACTATGGCCGAGGTGGAAGATCTTATTGCCACTCATCAGGTATATTTCTCTTGCTTTTGTTTTTTTAGCTACATACTTTTGAACTTATGTACAACGATTTATCATCTTGCAGTTTTTTACTATAACAAGTTGCTGAAGAAACTAAAAGAATTTGATGCAAAATGGACTTGTTTACTGCGAGATCAAGATGCGGCTATTAAGAATGAATTAAAGGATATGTCTGATAAGGTAAACGTTCTCTCCGAGCACATTGCTGTAATTAAGTCACAACAAACATCGCACATTCCTCCTTCAGAAACTGTGGATTCGCCAAGGACTGATTCAATTGGCGTGGGAGATGAAGTACTTGATCATGCCAATGCAGGAAAGGTAACCGCACTTCTAATCATTTACTGTAGTTGACTTTAGTTAACTATTAAAGACGTATATATTTAACTTGCTGTGGTATAGTGAACTATTTCTCTACGTGTCTTCCTCTTTCTCCCAGGAACATATGACCAAGGATCCCATTGATGCTGGTGTTGAGAAGGTGACGGGAGATCTCCCTGAGAAAGAGAAAGATGTTGCATCGTCTCTCCAAGCCGATAATGCACAATCAGAAGTAAGCTTATGTAACGTAATATAGTTCACTATTTTAGTAACGTAATATAGTTCACTATTTTAGTTCACTATTACTATGTATGGTAAACTTGGTGTATTACACTGAACTATCCATGTGTCACAGCTAACTTTCTCATCTCTGCCTTCGTCTTTTTACCAGGGATGTATGCCCAAAGCTGCCGTCGATGTTGGTATTATGGATCCTCCAATGAAAGATGTAATGGGTGTAGTAAATGAAGTACTTGCCAATGAAAGAGCACCTAATGATCCCCCTGTGATCGACAAAGATTTCGCACAGCCTCTCCACACAGAGAATGCACAGTCAAAAGTAAGAATATCGATATTCGTTATATATCTGACTTTTATTGTTATATATCTTAAATATTTACCTAACTATCGTTTTGTTCTTCGTAGGAAAAATTCACAGCGCCCACCTTCTCGTTAGGACTTACGCAGGATGGAATTTCCCTTACCAAACCATCAGTAGAAGAGGCAACCACTGATGCAACCGATCAGCTGATAAAAAACTTGACTAGGAAACAAAGAACTAAACGGAAGCTCCCACCAGTCATGTCAGACACAACCATTCCAGCCGCCAAACAACCAAAGACAATCGTAACCGTCTGTCCTCGCCATAATCCCCTCCCCATAGTAGATGATTCAACTTTTCAGATGCTTCTTAAAGCAATGAAAAACAGTAGGTTAGTGCTTTCAAACTTGTTTTACATATATAGTTGGCTATATTCAATAACAGTTGACTATATACACTCATACCCATCTAGTTGACTACTGTGCTGTCAATAATTGGGAAGTTTGTTGCTGCTAACTATATTTTTGCATATATAGTTGACTATCTACACCAATAGTTGACTATATACATTAATAATTGACTATATACATTCTTACACGACTAGTTGACTATATACATTCTTATATTCTTACAGTGCTTTCAAAATTGGGAAGTATGTTACTGTGTCAAGACTCTTTTTCATGGAGTTATGGGAGCAGACTAAGTGTTTGCCGGACCAGGTATGATAAAAAAATTTGCCTCCACTTCTGCATTCAGTTTATAGTTGGGAAAATTTAACATTTTTTCTGTTATTGTTGGACCACAGGTAATGGATAATCTAATCCTTTTTGTCCGGAAGCGCTTTTTGGAGGAGTATAAGCTATCAACGGCCAGACCTATTGATTTCCTCGACTGTGACTTTGTTCCGGCTGTCTCAAAAATGCACCCAAACTTGGAAAAGAAGAACTACAGGATTCCCAGGAAGGTCTCAAAATATGTTGGCAACGTCCGCCAATGGTTCACAGATATCAAAATTATCTACTGCCCATATATCATACATGGGCATTGGGTCGGACTGTGCATCGACTTATCCGCCCATGATATTACCGTCCTACAACCAGATCCTACCATCTACGATTTAGAAGAACTTCAGAACCAGCTGCTGCCACTTGCGGAGTCGTTACCGTTTCTTATAACGAAATTGGCTACCAATGCCGAAATGCAGGCAGACTTACCTACCCCATTCAATATAACCCGCTACACGGGCAGATGGGAAATCAAACGCAAAGGTAAATTTTTATTACACCACTTGCCATTAGCAGGGATAGTTAGATATAAGTGCTGTATAGTTAACTATATTTACAGAACACTCATGATATAATTCATTATATTGTCTTTTGACACAATAGACACTTACTTTTTCATATAAATGCAGGTTCACATGAGATCACTACTCTGTTGCTACTTGAGCTGCATGCATCTGGGACACTGAATTTTTCATCTAGCCTCGACCAAGCATGTGTTAAAGAGGCTGGGAAGAATTATGGTATTAAGCTTTTTGAGAAATTTAATTCTCCTCTACCATTACGTATATGTTAGGTTTCTGTAATAATGATATTTCACAACGTTTGTAGTACTTTCAAGCTCATTTTCAGGTTTATGGTTTGCAAAATCTATTTTCTATTGATGTTTATGAAAATTATGGTTTTAAGGTTTTCTTTTTTAGACAATATTGGTAGCTAACTAACTACTTCACATAGTCACATATAGTTGTTAAATGCACTTAATTGAAATAGGTGACTACAGAGTATAACTGCCGAACTGGATCAATGCAACGTTCTACATAGTTAACTATTTTGATTACCATATACAAAATGATAGCTAACTATTCATTCATAACCAGTTAACTATATGTTTAACGTTACCATAGTTAATTAAATTCCCCTATACGTTTATCGATTTTAAGTTAACTATGTAACAAAACTACCGCAGAACCAATCTTCTGTACAAAAGTTGGGAAAACAAAAAAACCACCTTCTCCATAAACAGATGTCTACCAAAAATATTAAAAAGAAGCGGATGTAGTTCACATTCACGCTATCAAAGCGTATACCAAAATCAATAAAAAATGCAACTCATATTCCAGTACATTACTTGGAATTTATTACTCTATCCATAACAAAAATAGACAGGTGGCATCCTCCTTGCAACCTTCCCAAATGCAACAATTAAGCCAATTAGAGACCCAACGTCGGGTCCCTAATAGGCATCTTACACGATGCCTTGTTGTGTCCTCTGCGAAGGCAGCGTGTGCAAAGCCGTGCTCCTTTATTGGAGCGACGCTGAAACACATTTCAACAATTAATACAAGAAAAATAGTCAGTTAACAGTTTAGATTTACCTGAGTATGGAAGTACGCTAATGTATCTCACTATCTTTCACTTACCAATACATAAATTAATGTAGTTGACTATTAACCATGTAGCTTAACATCAGTATTGTAGTTCGCTAACGTATTTCGTTATAAGTCAGCTATAAAACTATAATGGACTTCAAATAGTTGACTATTGTTTCAACCAAAAATGCTAACTATAATTACCTTGAATTCCCCGGTTGATAAGATCCTTAATTTCTTAGGACGTCCTGGTGGTCGCCGCGTAACCGGCGGTTTCAGTTCAAACCTCTCATCTACGTTCGTCGTTTCATCCGCTGTTGGTACAGGATGAATTGTCCCCTCGTACGCAGCACGCCAAACACTAGTGGAATACACATTCCCTACTAGCTTCTCAGTAGACACATCTATGTCAGAGGCTACTGCCAATGCGTGACTGCAGGGAATCAGCAGCAACCGAAACTCGCGGCAGCTGCACATTCTTCTTTCTAGGTCCACTATGAAAACTTCCCCCTTTTTAGTTTGGACCTGAAACTCCTCTGTATTGGCTGGTTGAACATTCATGGACGTTGAGAAATAGAAATTGGATCTTATCTCGCACTTTAGGAGTCACTGCGCATTTTTCAGTTGCTGCTGCTACCCGGCGTCTTGCGAACCATCCCATAAGGCTAGTTCGCAACGACTCAACCATTGAGATAATTAGAAATTCACGCCCTTCCTTAAGAACGTTGTTTAGAGACTCGGCAATGTTAGTTGTCATAACATTGTATCTCATCCCAATGAAGTGAGATCGTGTCCAATGTGCAAATCCCAAACGTTTGAGATATTCAGCACAGTTTTTATCAACAGCTTCTAGCTCTGCAAACACTTCGGAGAATTCACCAATTGCATATTTCTGAGCAACAAGAACCATTAAAGATGGCAGCCTCTTCCCTTTGAACCTCGCAGCAATATTCCTTGCTAGATGGACCACGCAAGCGCCGTGTGCTGCCAATGGGTAAACCTGAAGAAAATAATGCCCACTATTTAACCAACTTTCAATAATAACACAGCCTCCCAAATATTAGTTCACTATGACAATGGCATACATACAAAATATAGTCAACTATATTCAACAACGTTTGGTCTAGTTGAACTAGTACTTATCTTTGTATAGTTAACTATAAAAGTCGGCTATAACAAACTTTACCAAACTATCCACTGCGTAGAAAAGGGGCAGTAATCATACCTTATGCAATCCACTGTATATGCTCGAATGGCGATCTGATACAAACACCAAATTGCGGGCATCAGGTATTATTTTTGCCAAGCAGCTGAAAAACCACTCCCAAGATTTATCATTTTCGCTGTCAACGATCCCATAAGTGATGGGAAAAATCTGGAAATTACCATCTTGAGCACTCGCTGTCAACATACATCCTCCATAGCGACCATGCAGATGTGTCCCATCTATCAGTATCACCCTACGCATGTACTTCCACCCTTCAATGGATGCACCGAATGACAGAAACAGAAATTTGAAAGTCGCTGATCCACTGTTGTCTTCTATCTCGATGTTCATAACTGAACCAGGATTAGCTGTTCTAAGCTTAGTTAAATAAGCTGGTAGTAGGGTGTAACTCCCTTTAGCTGAACCAACAGCCTTTTCCATAGCTACTTCACGGCAGCGCCACGCTTTCCAGTAACTTATAGAAACTTCAAATTCCTGTTTCATTATCTTCCTTATGTCACACGCACGTGGGCCTCGTCTTAGACCAACAAAACGCTCCCTCATTATCTCGCCAATCACTTCAGTTGTTGCTTGACGGTGATAGTATCTTCGGTCGTCAATTGAACAAGTATGATCCAAGCTGGCTCTCTTAATCTGGAAATTTCTAGTTTCATCAATCATTGACGCGTAGACACGCCAAGGACATTTCTTGGAAATACATAGCAGCTCGACATAAGTAGGTGTTGATCGTGTTGTCCTGAAGTGGAATTTCCGATTGATTGCATGTATGGCCATCTTCACTTTAAAAACTTCCTTGCTTCTGAAAACTCTCCCAATGAACACTGCATCGCCTTTATAGTCAAGATCATGTAGGGCACCGTTAACACCTACAACCAATTAAACATAGTCAACTACTTATTGTAATTTAATTAAACATAGTCAACTACTTATTGTAATTTAATTAAACATAGTCAACCACCTAATTATAATTAAACAGGTGGTGCATCCCTCGGAGTTCCCGCTTTGTTGGATAACACGGATGACAATGCCTCATCTGCACAATTTTGTAGGACACATGGCCTCGGCTTCTCTCGAAACATGTCCTCTTCAATGTCCGCATCTTCACCGGAGTCAAACAGATCCAAAGAACAAGGCCATTTGTGCGAGCATTCTCCGGCCTCACTGATGACAGGAAATGGATCCTCCGTTGCATTTCCTTGTTTCTCATCACTTTCGGTGTGTTCGCATTCCATTAAAGCGAAATTTTGCCAATCACCATCCTCGGAATCACTCTCGTAGGAAGACCCTTCATCTTGAACCCCTTCGTCCATACAAATTGCCTTTCCTTTGGCGTTCGACACACCTGCCTCTGCCCCTGTTCAGATTAAAATACGTGAACCAGTACGGATTAGAATATTAATATGTATAGTGATTATATTAGTTGACTATTAAAATACTAATATGCATAGTTCACTAGTATAGTCAACAATGTGGGTATGTCTTGCATATAGTTACAAAAAACAGTTTAGAATAATTCATAACCAAATACGTCCTTAACCAAATACGTCCCTAGCCAAATACGTCACTATAATATAATGGGATCCAATATAGTTCGCTACAATAATTAGGTTTATCGTGCTTACCGATTTTTGGCCAGATGTCGACACCTCTGTTTCGGAATGGATCCACTTCTTCAGTTTCTCGAATCGTTACACACAAGTTAACCTTCTCAATATGACTGCATATCGCCTCAAAAACGTTCACATCGTCATCACTTTTTATCGACGCTGGAGGTGTAATCCCCTCACCACACATCACCATCCACTCGGGGTATCGGTAGGAAAAATTAACAGCTTTGGTTGCACAAATCTGAAACTTTTCCTTCACTATCACCACCAACTCCTCAAATCGTAGTCTGAATTTCAACATAAAACACCTAGACAGCTCGCCCTGCTTCGGTACGAAATCCCAAACACCAGTCTCCATAACAACCCATTCACCCAACAAGACAACAACCATCGTCCCTTTTGAGATCTGGAAATAAATTGTTCACTATTCCAATTAAAATCTCAGAATTCTACCACTATATAGAATGCAAACTACTATAGTCAACTATACATACCTCTTCTTCCTTTCGAGATCCACCGACAATCTTGGTCGTCATCTTCTTCACCATTGATAGCTTCGGCCTCGTAATATACTGTTTCTCTTTCAAACGCCAATGAATTACGAACACCATCAACAGTCTCCGTTTTATAGCAAGGCGTCGAGATCTCACTATACCCTAAATCCAATGGTTGAAAATCTTCAAGCTCAATCCGATACACCCAATATTTTTTCCTCATCTTCAGCGTTTCATATAAAAAAAAGATTCTGTTCTTCGACTCAAGATTTTTAGGATTTCCATATTTTATTTACTTATTTCCTTAAACACATATAAGGGGCAATTTTGTCCTTTTTTTTTCTCTCTGCTACTCACCTAATTCCGAAAATTCAACTGTTATTCTCTAAATTATCTCTCTCAAAAGTGATATTAAGCTAATTAACCCATAAATTATTTTGTTAGATAACACAAAATAGATTTATATTAAAATTTAATATTTTAATTAATTTTAACCATTATTTTATTATTTTAAAATAATATTATAATAAAATAATAATTTAATAAAATTTAATTTAAATATGAAAAAAATTAAAAACATGTTTGTTATTCTACTGCTCTAATATCAACTATATTAATCAGGGTCTTTGATTAAACTTTCAAGAAAAAAACGATACCCTGACAGTAAAAATATTTAAGACTAAATCAACATAGTAAAAATAAACTTAATATTAATAGCAAATTAGGTCAACAATACCTTTTTATTTTATTAAGCATAACTTTTGATTCGTATTACATTATTACTTAAGTGTTACAGCGATAAACACTCTTAATGACTTAGATTCAGTTCTTGGATCCAAACTTGGCTTCAAGATCTTTGACAATATTGACATCCAACTGGAACGCCGTAGCCAAAACCTCTGGATTAATCGGAGGCGTCGACCCAAATACAGTGTCTGGGATCGTGATAACACCAGCGTTCTGACTACTTAATCCAGCAAAGGCCACCGCGGGAGTTTTTCCAATATTCACCTGAAAATGTATCATTCCTATGGGAAACACGAAAACATCGCCTGGCTTCAATACTTTGGCGAATAGACGATTGTTATCTTGATTGGAAGAAACAAAACCGACGTATAATGTTCCCTCAATAAGGACAAGAATCTCAGTGGCACGAGGGTGCGTGTGAGGCGGGTTTTGGCCATATGGTGCGTAGTCTATGCGAACCAAGGATATTCCCATAGTGTTTAGCCCTGGAATCTGATCGACATTGACCGTTCACGTTGGATTTGACATCATTATCGGTGCTTCCGGCCTTATTGAGGCCTGAGTAGAAAAAATCTTCTGCTTTGGCTTGCTTCAAATCTTTGCAAAACTTACCATTCACGAAAACTACAAGTAGATATTGTTTCAAAAAGTATGTATTATAACATTGAACATAATCATAGTTAAGGAGAAATTTAATTAGTAGAGAACTAAAGAAACCGAGTCTTACGCACCACCTTTTTTGAGGTCATCAATGGCCACACAGAAGTCTTGGAGTGGACTTGGATCATAAGCTTTGGCAAAGGAAATGACTAAAGCCAATATGGTAGTCAGGAAGAGAAACTTGGAAACCTTCATTTTCAAACAAAAGGTTCTCTGATGCTTTTACAAGATTTTTATGTGTGTTGTTTGTGAATTGTGAAGCATTTGAGCTCAGTATTTATAGGGCAAGAGCGTATGTCATATTTGACGTGGTCCAATGTATATACATTTGTATTTCATATGTTTCAAAGTGGCAGTTCAAAAACGTTTAACAAATATATTGATAACTTAATGTATGTCTAAATTAAAGTTTTATTTGTATGACTATATACACAACACCACGACGAGAGCTTATAGTTTATCGATTCAAGTGTTTTTTTTATATCACCTTCCGAAGTCCAGTCTGATAGAGAGACTGTGTGAATTCTTGGTGGAAAAAAAAAATACACATCACCATATGTTATAGGCATAATTTAGATTGAAAATAGTAACGGTTCAAATGTTAATGAATGTATGAAATGAGCAGAACTACTTAATTTGTTTTTGTTCACGGGTTTCATTGAACCTTTTCACGATCCTTTGTAGAGAGGTAGAGACAAACTCTCGTATTCAAAGATCATGCAAAGGTGGCAACGCCACTTGCATTAACCAATCCGAGCGTAGAACACTCTAGCAAAAAAAAATTAGCGTGGAACAAAATAAATGAGCAAAATGAATTCAGTATAATATTTTTTGAATGATGATTTAAAATTGGCAATTTTCTAAAATAGCACATTTTAAATATTTGTTCCAAACATAGAACAACTTTTTAAATTTCCAATAATAACTCGTTTTTTTCAAAAATATTCTCTAAAATAGCACCTTTAAATTTCCAAACATAGAACAACTAGTTTAAATTTCTAATAATAATTAATTTTTTTTGAAAAATAGTTCAACTCGTTTAAATTGTATAATAATTAGCAACATTAGCTAATTTTTTTAGTACTCCTAGTGGTTAAAAAAATCAGTAAGATTTGTTTAAATGGATAAAACTAGTAAATACAATTTTCTTTCACAAAATTTTAAATATTTCTTCAAATAATGAAATTAAAAGTTATATGATAAATCTAGGGTGTTCTACCTAGCTAGACTAAACCTTTTTTTAGTTATATATATTTTTTTAATATAATCTCGAAGTTCGGACTTTTTTTTTTTTTGTCAACAGCAAAAACACTAAAGCGGTTTAAAAATCGAAACCGAGGGAATAGAGTTTACATACGAATATCATGAAGATAAACACGAGCACTCCGTGCTAAGTTGTCAGCTTCGTTGTTACTGCTTCGGAGAATGTGCGATATGGAGAATTGTATGAACGCTTCCTTGCTCCGCTGAAAATCCTCCAAATGAATTGCAAACGCTGGCCAATCCTGTGGTGAGGTCACCATGCTGACTAGTTCGGTAGAATCTGTGAGAAAAGTGACAGTGGTCTTCTGAAAAGTAAGCATACACTGCATAGCCCAGATAAGAGCTTCTATTTCGGCATGTAGTAGAGAGAGACTGCGTCTAAAGTTCCTTGCACCCATCAAGAGGCCTGCATCAACAAGGGAAGAGAAAATCCAACCCGCTCCTGAAAAGACATCAACATCTTTCCAAGATCCATCAACGAAACACCTAGGTCCCGAAGTGACCATCCTCGTGGGCATTCAAACAGAACATGATTGATGGTTTCTTCCATACCACATTTACTACATCTAGTATCAACATTGATTCTCCTTGCTCGTAAATTGTGAGTTACCGATATATAATCCGAAAGAACCTGCCATAAAAAATGTCTAAATTTTGGTGGGCACTTCAACTTCCATACGTGAGCCGTAAGCGGCCGTATATCTGGTCCGTGAAAACCCGTGTCCAAAATTGAGCGAGATACGTGGATTTAGAGTCGGCCTTTAATCTATTGGAGTTATATCTTACCGTCATGAATATGCGAAGGGTGGTACAGTAAATGTAGCAAGCCAGTAAAGCTCTTCAAGCCAGTAAAGCTCCTCACTATTTATAACATTTGTTTCTAAAAATAGATAAATTATTAGTAGTCGTCATTACCTACAAACCCGCCATCCACAAATTTTTTTTTTTTAAACAACAACAGTTACAGAATTTTTAACAAAAAAAAAACAACATTTACAGAGCTTCCATTTCCCAAATATTAAAATTCAAGCAGAACTATGGATTATTTTAGCAGATTTTTGGCATATGTAGACAAATCAGTCACATGCAAGTATGCAATGACTAACACTTATTTATGTCGTATTCAGTTGCGGATCTAGAAATATTTTTGACCGGGCATAAAAAATTATTTAAAATTATCAATTACTATTGATTTTTTTTTTTAAGGAGAAACAATGAAAATAGTAAAATGTATAGTTATTTTCTATTATTATTACAAAAAGTTTAACGTAGTTAGTAAACAGTAAACACAAACTTTAGTGGAGAATTTTTTTTATAAATGGTAAGATTAACTAATAAATAGAAAAGTAAATGCTCACGTATGCAATTAGGAAATGTACAAGAATAATAGTTTCCTTAGATGAAAAATAAATAATTTTCAAAAAGGAAGTTGCACAAGTCGAAGAAGCTATGATGGGGCATAATCACTAATTACCCGGGGGAAATTACCAAAACATCTGAGCAATTTCTTTAAAGTTTGATTACATTTACTAAAATATATTTTAATCTATGGGGGCAGGTGCACCCGGTGGCTCTAACCTAGATCTCCCCTGGTCGTACTTGCTCAATAGATTTACTGTAGACAGTGCAAATCTGTTATGAGGAAAGCAGATTTATGACAGACTTATAACATGCTGATAGGCTTATAACATAATTTGCAAATGCGAGATGAGCACTGCTAATCGAGACAACGAAAGAGCCTGTTGCTAAGAGTGAGGTCAAAGAAGTCCTGGATGGAGACCCTCACATCGTCAACAAGGAAGCCCGTCAAAAGAATAAGGTCAAGGAGAAGGTGAAGAGCCAAAGAATCAAGGGAGATTCTCATATGATTTTGGTACCTCTGAGGTGTGTTGGCGACACGATTGAGTATAAGGTGAAGTGTAAAGGAACTTCAAAACCTTTCTCCAAGGTTAGAGCTATTCTCACTCCAGAGTTTAAAGAGAAGGGTGCAGAAGCTGTGAAAGAAATGTTGAGCAAGGTTCTAGAGTTTCAGATAACTGATCGGGGAACTTGTTTTGGAGCAAGTTCCCATGCTCATCTTCCGGACTGATACATGAGACCGAAGTCAAGCTAATGACTCAAAACAAGCGCTTGGTGGGAGGCAACCCACCGGTAAGTTTTTTTCTTCTTTTTTTACTTTATTTCCTTGCGTCTATTTTGCCTTTCTCTTGATTTATTTTCACACCGAGACGGTGTGAAGTAAGTCTGGGGGAAGGTATTCATCGTTTACTAATGTTATTTTCTTTTTCTTTTGTTTTCCCTTTGAGTCAGTCTAAGATGTTTTATTGAGTCAAAATTCTGTTGGGAATAATGACCTTTCTCTTGGTTTATTGCCTGATTATTTCATCTGAGTAACCATTGCTGCAGAATCAATTCAGATCCGACTAATGAAAAATCCAAAGGCTGATCAGTTAACTAGAGACGTCCATATTTCCAGCAGAATCCACTAAACCCGAGCTAATTTCTGAGCTCTTCCTTTTACCTCATCAGACGTGACTGATGTTCATAGGGCTTGACTCCTCGTTCGTTGCCTGACAAATGCATCATGTGTGAAACATAATGGTACTCCTCTCCCTTATTCTAAGTTAAATAAAAACAGAAAAGATGAAAGGATTTTCTTTCGAGTAAAGGGCTAGGAAAATTTCCTGTGATCCCATTATTTTACTTTGAGAGGAATGATCACACAAATGTTGGAAGCGAGGTTAGGAAAGTTTTCCGTTATACCATTATTCGCCTACACCTTTGAAAAAAAAAAAAAAAAAAAAAAAAAAAAGAAAAAAAAGAAAAAAGAAAAGAAAAGATGAGAACAAAGAATAAGTCTGGGGGAGAGAAAGAGTACCAAGGATTGTATGGATAGTTGTCATGGCAAAGGAAGGGAATGAGTCTATAAGGTCTTGACATTGAGATCACTGATGAGACCCAGCAATGAAAGGCTTATGGACAATGTTGCGAAATTGTGGGTTGAATCTAGGAGGCTGCGAATGTCCGCGGAGAAGTACATGGTGGTTCGATTGAGATTGGTTTTGCTGTGTGTGGATTATGAGATGAATGGTCATTCAACACTCTAAAGAGAAGGTGAGTTTCCGCGTTTTCAAACTTCTTCCACAAACTAAGTTCTTTGTTTTGCTTGAGGACAAGCAAAGGCTAAGTCTGGGGGAGTTGATATATCATGATTTTTACCGGTTTTCAACCATGATATTCTTTGTTTTATCGAGTCTTTTCTGTGTTTTTAGAGTCTTTTCAGGTTCTAATATGTTTTGGAGGAAAACAAGATGTTTTGGTTGCAAATGGAAATAAGAAGATGCATGATCGTGTTGAAGGGTCAGAAGTTTGGCATTAGTTGAAGAACTTTTCACCAATGGATCGAGCTCAAATCTTGGCACAAGCTAGAGCATTGAGTTATATTTCATTTGGAAGCAATTTGAGGTCATTCCAACGGTGCGATCAAAAGTTATGCAAGTTTTAGTGAAGACATGTCAGTCTGCCGAGCAAAAGAAGAATGTGCAGAAAATAAAGGGTCAGCCCGAGCAGGCCAGCACTCAGCCCGAGCAGGCCAGAGATGAAAAATGTTGACGATGCGGCAGGGATCTCAGCCTGACCGGGCCAGCACCCAGCCCGACCGGGCCAGAACCCAGACGAAAAAAGGCAAATTCTGACTTTCCTTTTTAGCCCCAGAATCATCCAAACTCCACCAAATCCGACCTAGACCTATATATACTTATTTTAAGCCACTTTTGGAGGCTACACTTTTTCTCTAGACACTTTTATTTTCTACAGAAGTTTTTAGTTTATTATCTTTACAAGCTTTGGGAGAAGATCTCTGAACCCTATTGACAATTTGGAGAAGATTTCTAAACCCTCTTATTTATTTTATTGATTTCATCATGTCTTTAATTATTTCATCTTTTTGTTTCTCTGCATCCATGTCTGAGTAGTTTCATAGTTAGGTTTAGGGTTTCAAAGGAATTTATGAATCATCGAATTAGACATAGATAGGGATTTATCATCTTGTCTTCACCTATCGTTGTTCTCATTGCTTGGATTAAATTGATCACTTAATCTCTGATTTAGGGTTAATCTATTCATCAAAAGTGCTATAGATTGCTTGATAGAACATAGGTGAGCGAATTGTCCTTAGCCAACGAAAGCTGATGTTAAGGCAATTCGTGAACATATCAAACCTTCTCGTTAATGCTTGTTTAGAATTCTAAGATCAAACGACAGTTTAGATTCTTAGGTTACTAGATAAAGTAATTGATACCACGACAGTGGATTGGTTAAACATTCATGTTTGAGTTTAAGACTGCGCTTATTATTCCCTGAATAATTGTCTGGTTCATGATCTCTGAATTCCTGCGAATTGCCCTTGACCTAACGCTTGTTTTTAATTGATTTTACATCGTTTTTATTTCGTTTCGCATCACAACAAACAATCATATTGCCATCTTAGCTTAATTTCACTCATATAGATTCGTAGCGTTTCACTTGGTTCTCGTGGATTCGATCCCTAAATACTACTTCGTTTGCTGTGCACTTGCAGTGATATTTTAGGGTTAAAACTCTGTGTATCAAGTTTTTGGCGCCGTTGCCGGGGACCAATTGCGTTACCTTCGAGTTTTTGTTTGAAATTTAGTCTAAGGTTAACTAACTTTCTCTCTTGTGTGTTTCAGGTTTATGCAGAGAAGAAGCAAAGGAGCTGACAACCTTTTCAACTTCGATAACCAGGAACTTGCAAGGCTAGAAAGGGAGAACAGGAAGACAAGGTCGAATCAAGTCACAATGGGTGATCAAATCGACAACAATGCACTAGCTACTGCAGCCGAACTTCAGAGGCTACAACAGCAGGTGCAACAGTTGCTACAGCAGCAACGCCAACCTGCAATTGGGGATGCGGACACTCCCCACACTTTGTACCAGAACAGAGCTGCTATCTGTCCACCAGCCATCGCTAGGAATGACTACGAGATCAAACCTCAGATGATAGGGTTGGTGAAGCAGCACGTGTTCCATGGTCTACCCGCTGAGAATCCAATGGACCACATAGAGAACTTTGAGGAGATTTGCAGCACTACCAAGTCAAATGGGGTACCCGCCGACTACATTATGTGCAAACTCTTCCCTTTCTCTCTGGCAGACAAGGCATCGAGATGGCTCAAGTCTCTGCCTCCTGGGTCTATCACCACTTGGGGTGAATGCAGAGCTGCTTTCCTGGATCACTTCTACACTAAGTCCAAGACGGCTTCGTTGAAGAACAAGATCACTGCTTTTCAACAACATTCGGGAGAGTCTTTCTGTGAAGCTTGGGAAAGGTTTAAGGAGTATCGCAGAGAGTGCCCTCATCATGGATACACAGATGGGCAGATTCTAAGCATCTTCTATGATGGAGTAGAGTGGGACTACAAGAACGCTCTCAACGCTGCTAGTAATGGGGACTTCATGACTCAGAGCAAGGAAGGAGCCTACCAATTGATTGAGAACTTGGCTGCAAGTTCCAACAATCGCTGTGCAGAGTATGACAGGACCAAGCGAGTCAACAGTGTCGAGTCTCAGAAAATCGACGAGTTAAATGAGAAAGTGAATCTGCTTTTGAAAGCGAGTCAGAATCAGAGAAGCGTGCAGTTTTGCGAGAATGGAGCAGATCCAGTTTTCTGTCAAGAGTTTGCTGAAGAAGGGGCTGATGAGTTACAAGAGGTGAACTATGTGAATGGGCAAGGTTTCGTGCAAAACAGGAGTTTCAACCAGAGTTACAGAAATCACCCAAATTTGTCATACAGAAGCACGAATGTCGAGAATCCACAAGATCAAGTCTACCCACAGCAAGTCAACGTCCAGGGTCAACAATTTCAGGGAAAATCCACCGTGCAAAACGCGGGCGTTTCTGCTTTTCAGGGATTTTCAGGACAGACTAGCGTGCAAAATCCGGGTTTTCAGAAGAACTTCTCTCAGGGATTTCAGGGAAATCAGTTCGTGCAAAATCCGGGCCAGAACAGATTTCAGGGGGGATTTACACAGAAACAGTCGTTCAACAACTTCCAACCGACTACACAAGCCCCATTCCAAGCCTCTACGAGCTCTGCGAACAACTCTGGTGATGATCTCGAGGTTCTTATGCAGCAGCTTTTGCTCAACCAGCAGAAAACTGCTAGCGAGATCAATGTCAAGGTGGACAGCATGTACAATGATCTCAATGGTAAGATTGAATCTCTCTCTACTCACGTGAAGAAGCTTGACACTCAGGTAGCTCAGATCTCAGCATCAGCCAAGCGACCACCAGGGACTCTTCCAGGAAAAGTTGAGACAAATCCCAGAGAGCACTGCAGTGCAATATCAGTTCAGAGTAAGATGGAGATTGAACCAGCACCGCTTAAACCAGAAGAATTAGAGGCAGCTGCAGAGTTATTACCGTACATCCCTAGAATTCCATACCCTCAAGGACTGAAGAATCGCATTGACAAAGGGAGGCTAGCTGAATTCAATAAGATGGTGAAAGAGCTTTCTCCTGATATCTCGTTTGAAGATGCATTTAGAAGCGATCCTGCATATCGGAAGTTTGCTAGAGATACCAGAGAAAGTCTTACAGTTGTTAAAGCCCTCTTTGTTGAAGCAAGGAATACACCACCTCCTATGAAGATATTGCCTAAAGTGGAAGACCCTGGGAAGTTTGTGGTTCCATGCTCTATTTCAGGAGTTGAATTTGAAGAATCTCTCTGTGATTCTGGATCTTCTATTAATCTCATGTCTAAGGCTATTGCAGAGAAGCTCGGGATTACTGAGATGAGACCTGCTCAGATATCTCTCAAGTTTGCAGATTCTTCCACCACGATTCCACATGGCACCATTCATGACTTACATGTTCAAGTGGGAAATTGTCTTGTTCCTACTGATTTCCAGGTGGTGGAGATGATTAAGAATTCTGATATGCCTCTGATTCTTGGGAGACCATTTATGGCGACAGTGGGTGCAGTTGTGGATTTGCCTAATAGAAGAGTCTCATTCTCCAATATTGACAAAAAGATCTTCTACAAAGCCATACCCACTAATGAAGCAACCAAAATTGCATCTTGTGTGACCATTATCAGTGGAGAGAAGTTGCTAATCGAGACAACGAAAGAGCCTGTTGCTAAGAGTGAGGTCAAAGAAGTCCTGGATGGAGACCCTCACATCGTCAACAAGGAAGCCCGTCAAAAGAATAAGGTCAAGGAGAAGGTGAAGAGCCAAAGAATCAAGGGAGATTCTCATATGATTTTGGTACCTCTGAGGTGTGTTGGCGACACGATTGAGTATAAGGTGAAGTGTAAAGGAACTTCAAAACCTTTCTCCAAGGTTAGAGCTATTCTCACTCCAGAGTTTAAAGAGAAGGGTGCAGAAGCTGTGAAAGAAATGTTGAGCAAGGTTCTAGAGTTTCAGATAACTGATCGGGGAACTTGTTTTGGAGCAAGTTCCCATGCTCATCTTCCGGACTGATACATGAGACCGAAGTCAAGCTAATGACTCAAAACAAGCGCTTGGTGGGAGGCAACCCACCGGTAAGTTTTTTTCTTCTTTTTTTACTTTATTTCCTTGCGTCTATTTTGCCTTTCTCTTGATTTATTTTCACACCGAGACGGTGTGAAGTAAGTCTGGGGGAAGGTATTCATCGTTTACTAATGTTATTTTCTTTTTCTTTTGTTTTCCCTTTGAGTCAGTCTAAGATGTTTTATTGAGTCAAAATTCTGTTGGGAATAATGACCTTTCTCTTGGTTTATTGCCTGATTATTTCATCTGAGTAACCATTGCTGCAGAATCAATTCAGATCCGACTAATGAAAAATCCAAAGGCTGATCAGTTAACTAGAGACGTCCATATTTCCAGCAGAATCCACTAAACCCGAGCTAATTTCTGAGCTCTTCCTTTTACCTCATCAGACGTGACTGATGTTCATAGGGCTTGACTCCTCGTTCGTTGCCTGACAAATGCATCATGTGTGAAACATAATGGTACTCCTCTCCCTTATTCTAAGTTAAATAAAAACAGAAAAGATGAAAGGATTTTCTTTCGAGTAAAGGGCTAGGAAAATTTCCTGTGATCCCATTATTTTACTTTGAGAGGAATGATCACACAAATGTTGGAAGCGAGGTTAGGAAAGTTTTCCGTTATACCATTATTCGCCTACACCTTTGAAAAAAAAAAAAAAAAAAAAAAAAAAGAAAAAAAAGAAAAAAGAAAAGAAAAGATGAGAACAAAGAATAAGTCTGGGGGAGAGAAAGAGTACCAAGGATTGTATGGATAGTTGTCATGGCAAAGGAAGGGAATGAGTCTATAAGGTCTTGACATTGAGATCACTGATGAGACCCAGCAATGAAAGGCTTATGGACAATGTTGCGAAATTGTGGGTTGAATCTAGGAGGCTGCGAATGTCCGCGGAGAAGTACATGGTGGTTCGATTGAGATTGGTTTTGCTGTGTGTGGATTATGAGATGAATGGTCATTCAACACTCTAAAGAGAAGGTGAGTTTCCGCGTTTTCAAACTTCTTCCACAAACTAAGTTCTTTGTTTTGCTTGAGGACAAGCAAAGGCTAAGTCTGGGGGAGTTGATATATCATGATTTTTACCGGTTTTCAACCATGATATTCTTTGTTTTATCGAGTCTTTTCTGTGTTTTTAGAGTCTTTTCAGGTTCTAATATGTTTTGGAGGAAAACAAGATGTTTTGGTTGCAAATGGAAATAAGAAGATGCATGATCGTGTTGAAGGGTCAGAAGTTTGGCATTAGTTGAAGAACTTTTCACCAATGGATCGAGCTCAAATTTTGGCACAAGCTAGAGCATTGAGTTATATTTCATTTGGAAGCAATTTGAGGTCATTCCAACGGTGCGATCAAAAGTTATGCAAGTTTTAGTGAAGACATGTCAGTCTGCCGAGCAAAAGAAGAATGTGCAGAAAATAAAGGGTCAGCCCGAGCAGGCCAGCACTCAGCCCGAGCAGGCCAGAGATGAAAAATGTTGACGATGCGGCAGGGATCTCAGCCTGACCGGGCCAGCACCCAGCCCGACCGGGCCAGAACCCAGACGAAAAAAAGGCAAATTCTGACTTTCCTTTTTAGCCCCAGAATCATCCAAACTCCACCAAATCCGACCTAGACCTATATATACTTATTTTAAGCCACTTTTGGAGGCTACACTTTTTCTCTAGACACTTTTATTTTCTACAGAAGTTTTTAGTTTATTATCTTTACAAGCTTTGGGAGAAGATCTCTGAACCCTATTGACAATTTGGAGAAGATTTCTAAACCCTCTTATTTATTTTATTGATTTCATCATGTCTTTAATTATTTCATCTTTTTGTTTCTCTGCATCCATGTCTGAGTAGTTTCATAGTTAGATTTAGGGTTTCAAAGGAATTTATGAATCATCGAATTAGACATAGATAGGGATTTATCATCTTGTCTTCACCTATCGTTGTTCTCATTGCTTGGATTAAATTGATCACTTAATCTCTGATTTAGGGTTAATCTATTCATCAAAAGTGCTATAGATTGCTTGATAGAACATAGGTGAGCGAATTGTCCTTAGCCAACGAAAGCTGATGTTAAGGCAATTCGTGAACATATCAAACCTTCTCGTTAATGCTTGTTTAGAATTCTAAGATCAAACGACAGTTTAGATTCTTAGGTTACTAGATAAAGTAATTGATACCACGACAGTGGATTGGTTAAACATTCATGTTTGAGTTTAAGACTGCGCTTATTATTCCCTGAATAATTGTCTGGTTCATGATCTCTGAATTCCTGCGAATTGCCCTTGACCTAACGCTTGTTTTTAATTGATTTTACATCGTTTTTACATTGCTATTTCGTTTCGCATCACAACAAACAATCATATTGCCATCTTAGCTTAATTTCACTCATATAGATTCGTAGCGTTTCACTTGGTTCTCGTGGATTCGATCCCTAAATACTACTTCGTTTGCTGTGCACTTGCAGTGATATTTTAGGGTTAAAACTCTGTGTATCACATTTACAGAACACTTGCTTTATTATGCTTTGATGGGCATATTTACAACCACCACGAACAAGTCTTCTAGGTAAAAAAAGTCTTTTTAATTTAAAATTGAATGGTATTCTAAGAATGTTCTAAAAATATAGGGTAAGAAAATGTTTAGGTGGATAATTATCTTGGTTATGTTCTAAATTTATTGGTCTATTTGGAACGGTTGTTTCTTAAGAAAATGCAAAGACTAATTCAATGTAGGAAAAGTAAAGTTTATACGAAAATTTCAAATTACGGGAAAAAACATCATTTTTTTTTTTTTTGTCACAACGGGAAAAAACATCATTTAAGTTGGTAAATATCACAGTCTTGAACGACTGCAAACAAAAAAAAAAAAAAAAAACAAAAAAAAACAAAAAAAAACAAAAAAAAAAAAGACAAAACCAGTGACAATAAACCATTTCAATTTGTGCGTATCTTCTTTCTCCAAGACGCTTTATAAAAGTCATGCTTCTATCAAATATGATACTTGATTTTGTTCATGACTTTTGTGTCAACCGCATCGTTCACTTGTTTATTTGTTTTTTCTTAAAGATTGAAGTTTCTTTATCGAAACTAAGTCATGGTGGTCATTGGTTAAACGATTCACCATATGCATTGAGGGACAATGTTAGCTCTTTAATTTGTAGGAACGCTATTTCTATAGTATGAATAAATTGAAAAAGTATTTGTGAAAAAATTGTATAAATAAATCGATAATACAATAAAAATATCGATACAAGAATTTGGAAAAGAACGGATTTGTAGAAGCGAGATACTCTTTACTTAATTTCTGAAAATGCCCCGTAGTGTGACGGTTGCATGGCGTTCCGAATCCCAGGATACAACTGCATGATTCTTATCACTTGCATCACTCAAGATCATAAGCTTACGAACCTTTTTCTGTGTTGTACTCTCATGGAGAAAAATCAAAAAAAAAAAAAAAAAGTTGTAGAGAATTGTTGTTGTTATTGTCCAAATGAGAGAGATTAGACTCTTTTATGTCCATCTATTGATCCATAATGCTCAATTAATCTCAATTAATTTTGAGCCATTATCATCAATTGTGGATGTTACAAAATTGATTTCTAAAAATCAATTATTCAATTGAAGGGAAGAGTTTAATTTGATCAAGTTAAATCTCTATTTGATTTAGAGAATTATTTAACTTTTGACCAAGATTAATTCTCTAAGAGAATTATTTACTTTTTGACCAAGTCTAAATTTATGTAGTGATCAATTACACAAATAAAAATTTGATGCAAAAAGATAGGTTATTGGACCAAGGTCCATATACCCGAATCTGCACCTAAATCCGAACCTAAATCCGAGTCCATTTTGGCTCAGCTTGGGGAGCGTGCATGGTTTAGTATGGGTTCACTCATCTCTACAATAGTCCTAAAATCTTTAACCTTGTTGGGACTTCTCCACAACATCTGCTATGCCTATTACGTGCTTTCTAAGCAACAAAATTATGACAAGAATTTCTCATTCAAAAACAAGTTCCAACAATCCCCCACATGAATAGAAATGATTCTAAACAAATGAAAACTCGATAGAAAGACTTTTGAGAGTACAAGCAAAAATCCACTGTATATGAGTTGGTAGCATTTTGCAGCCTTTAACCAATCATTGTTAATAACTATCAGATTTACTCGACCAGGAGGTGAACATGATGTCTTGAACCACCCGGACTTGGATGTAAACCGAGACAATAACTATAGCACAGGTTCATTCTCTCACAAAATAGGTTCTCTATTGTGTTCATTTTTAGCCTTGACCATGTCTGGTTATCATGAGTGAATTTAGAGAATATAGCATTTCGTTCATTCTCCTATAAACGGCCTCATTTCACACTTACTAGTTGATATGTCATTAGCCTTCGTTTTATGAAGTATCCTTTAATACTCCATGAACATATCAAAGCTATGGTGACTATCATTAAAAACAACGCTTATCCTTTTTATACAGGAAGCACTGTATATCATCTTAGGAACTGGATAAGTTCAGTGCTTTTACGCAGACTCATTTTGACTTAGTTTTCCCTTTGAACCTACATCTTGGGATCTCCAATCACGTAGGTAGGATTTCCATCAAACCTCCTCTTAAGTCATAGGCTTTAAACCCACTCCTCTTGATGATTTTACAATTTGATCTCGTGACACACCTTTAATAAATGGATCCTAGGTTGTCCGATGAGATATAATATGTTGAGATTACTCCATTTGAGATCAATTGTCTAATGGTTTGACGTCATATTCTTTAAAGACATGACTACCCATTATAAATAAAACTCAGTGTCCGAGCTATAGTCGATTGACTATCACAGTGTACACGTAATGCTCGCACTAGTTTTTCTACACTTGTGGATTATTAGTTTATGGAAGGTGATAACCAATTAATATAATTGTATCCTTCCAAAACTATTGGTGTTTTGCCATTATGCAATCCATACCTTTTAGTATATGGCACGTAGCTCAATACTCTAGTTATGAATTTTCAGTGTGTTACAACATGGATTACGCATGTAGTGACTTAGTATATGGACTGAGTCCACCGATCGGTTAAGTACTTTAAACTTCCAATCAAACTTGAGTAGACCTTGAATCTCTCAAGTATCGTTTTAGCATAATGAGCTTGATATGATTATTACTTTCGAATGTCATATGATCATAATTTCTAAAACCACATCCATTCGACCCAAGTTTTACATGTCAAATTTCACACTAAGAACAATCTTAGTTTGTTCGACCTTGTCTTTATTGCTTCAAACAAGGTGATTTACATATAAATGTATCCGTGCGGAGTACTTTTGATGTGTATAAACTTATCACATTCATTAATGCTAAAACTATTTGACAATGTCAAATATTTCAGGTTACTGTTTCAAAGCTTTTGTAAGCCCAAACAGAGACTTTACAAGTCTATAAAATTTGTGTCTTTTCGACTAAGACATAGTTTTTCGACTAAAAGCCATTTACACCTTAGGACTATATGCCCTTGTGACACATCGATTATCTCCCATATATGGTTTTTCATAATGGAGTCGATCTAAATAATGAGGTTTTGCTACCACGAAGGATTGTCTAATTTAGACATGGCTTTAGTGAATGTTACGATGCATTCTCTCGGAGCAAACCTTTAAAAATCTTTACCCAAAGATTTTCAGATTCTTCTGCAAAATCTCACAATGTGCCAGAAGTACTCGCCTCAATTACAGAGGTGATATAGTCTTTTTCTTCACGAGTTCATTTTGGATTTTGTTTCTTCTTACACCGAAATACGTGTTAAAAGAAATATACATTCTTTGATTTCATTATTGTATTTACATGGATACAAGGTACATCAGATTATAAATCAGCAACCGATGAACACATTTTTATGTACATATCCGACAAAATACAACCTGCCATTTTTGGTTTGATTGCAACCTTTTTAGGAGGTGGTACTGCTACCTTTTTCAGGTACCCCCACACTTTCAGGTATTTGTACAAATGTACTTTACCTCTTCAAAATTTTATATGGCATTTTTCCAATGAATTTATGTGGAAAGCAACGCTTTCCCCTCACATTTTATGAGGTAACTTAGAAGCAAGAATCTTGCGTTCACCATCCTTTAAGAGTTCATTTTTTTATTTTTTATTTTTTTCACAACTCCAATAGATTAAAGTGAATAAAAAGCAGTTTTTTCAATGAATAATGTCATTTTCTCTAAGAAATGCATTCATTCTCATCAAACTCGCCTCCTTGATCATGTATAACTATTTTCATAGTTTTCTCAAGTTGGTTTCGAATTTCCATCTTGTATGCTTTGAACTTTTTTAAAGGCATATTCTTGCTTCTTAGCAAGTATAAATATCTATTAAAATAGATACTGACGGTGGTAGCAGCGTAATGCCACCATTCCATTCGATTGTTCCCAATCTGGTAGACTTCTGAAATTACACTACACGTGTTTGTTTAAGTCAGATTAGTTTGGGATTTTTCATTTTCTATGCATGGTGAATCGTGGTACTACATTCATTAGCATTGCTATCACATGTGTAAGCCTTTTGACCACCCATAATGCCACAATTGGGACATTTTTTCCATTGAACTTCTTTTAAGCACTATGCTTTATGAAGCTAGTGGAGGTTTTAATAGAAAATTTATGTTTCTCTGTGTGCTTGTGTTCACATATGTGAACAGCATATGCTTTGCGGTTTGTAGACTCAATCCGCTGCCTGACAATCAAGTCTTCAAAGCTCTCAGCCTTTTGTTTATGCCAGAGATAATTCTTGAAATATTTCCTAGCTAGTGGAAATTTTTTAATTAAACAACAAAATTGCTATGTCAAAGAAATTGACATCCTTTCACCCATTATCTCATGTATCAGCAATTAGAGCTCTTTGACTTTTTTCATGATGGACTTAAAGTCCACCAATTTAAAGTCTATAAATTTCGTCACTGCGAATTTCTTAGAACATGTATTCTTAGACTTGTACTTCTTATCAAGGAAATTCAAAATTTCTTAGAAGTATTTAACTCACTGTAGATATATACAGCGGTTTGATCAGGCGGCGTTTATCCAACCTTGCATAAACAGTCGCAATGGTACAAAATTCAACACTGATTAGAGTTATAACGTTAGTATTCTCGGGAGAAAGCATATGATATCCTCTCTGAGTTACTTCTCTAGTTTGAGCATGGTCAGGAAAATAAATATCTTATCCTTCCATGTAATAAATCGAGTTCCATTGAATTTATCTAGTATTAGTCCTATGTATACAATATCAGACACTAACATGACAATTTGATAAAATCAGAATTTGGCATAGTCATATGTGGCAAACCACTACCAAACTGAATTGGTGCGTCGACTCACTAGACTTGTAACCATAACACCTCCACCGCTATCGGTGTAAATAGGATATGAATATTCCGATAAACATCAGAGATGTAGTCCGTGTAACACACAAGGTCATAAGTGGTAGACCATTCTCAATTTGAGTTGTCCACTCACAATACATGTTGTCTTCTTTGTTAGACAGTCTTTAGAGATCGGAAACACAAATGTATAGTCATATATATATGTCCGATTTAAACTGTTAACTCGTTGATAATTATACTTAAAATCAAATCTGTTCAAAAAAACCAAGATCAAATTAGTACATAAAATTAGAAGTTCAATCTAATATATATGAAGCAATTTAAACAAATATGAATAAATTGCAACTAAAATTAAATTAAAAATTTCCAGAATTAATAAATTCGAAAAATTAACAATTTAATCCACTTAAATGCAAAGACAATATTTATGCAATTTGAATGACATGATTAATTGCATAAAATAACCATATAAGCAATTTAGATTATAATATTGCCAAACATCACATATGAAAAGTCAACAACTCAAGAAAAAATGTGTTTGTGTTGTTACTCAACACTGAACACAATATTAATTTTTTAAAATAGAAAAATTCTAGAAAAATCTGTAAAATAATTAGAATAAATTGCAGAAATCAAAGAATTAATCTAGATAATTCAGCAATTAATTGAAAAATTGCATAATTATTAAGAAATAACCGAGAATAATCCATGGAAAAAGATTGATTATCGATCACACTTTCTGATTCCTGTTTTCATGACAAAAATACTGCACAAAAAAATCAGTTTTCGTTAGTGCAATAATGCATAAACAAAAAATTTCAAAATTAAGATTGCAGGAACACGCTATTTCTACAATATGGGCAAACTGAATACTTGTGAAGAAATTGCTAAATAAATAGATAATACAATAAAAATACAGATACAAGTATTTGGAAAAAAATGGATTTACAGAGGCGAGACGCTCTTTCCTTAATTATGAAAACGCTCTGTAGTGTGACAGTTGCATGGCGTTCTGAAGGATACAACTGCATGATTCTTATCACTTGCATCACTCAAGACCATAGGCTTACGAACCTTTTTCTGTGTTGTACTCTCATGGAGAAACATCAAAAAGAAGAAGAAAAAGTTGTAGAGAATTGTTGTTGTTATTGTCCAAAAAAAATAAGAGAGACTAGACTCTTTTATGTCCATCTATTGGTCCATAATGCTCAATTAATCTCAATTAATTTCGATTAATCTCAATTAATTTCGAGCTATTATCATCAATTGTGGATGTTACAAAATTGATTTCTAAAAATCAATTATTCAATTGAAGAGGAGAGTTTAATTTGACCAAGTTAATTCTCTATTTTATTTAGAGAATTGTTTAACTTTTGACCAAGATTAATTCTGTAAGAGAATTATTTATTTTTTGACAAAGTATAAATTTATCTAGTGATCAATTATATAAATAAAAATTTGATTCAAAAAGATAGGTTATTGGACCAAGGTCCATATACCCGAATCTGCACCTAAACCTGAACCTAAGCCCGGATTCATTTTGGCTCAGCTTGACGGACGCGCATGGTTTAGTATGGGTTAACTTATCTCTACAATTTTCCTAAGGTCTTTAACTTTGTTAGAACTTCTCCACAACATCTGCAATACATATTTCGTACTTTTCAAACAACAAAATTAGGACAAACATTTCTCATTCAAAAACAATTTCCAACATAATTTTCATGATAATTTCAATCCTGGTTAGAATACCTAGTATTTAACAAACTACAGATACTAGTTTGTGTTTCAACTCGGATCACACGCATTAGCAAAAGAGAGAAAAACAACATATTAAATTATTTCAGTGCTTTTCCTATATGGTTAAAAAAAAAAGTTTATAATTTTTAGATGTGATGTAGTAGCCAATTGACGCATTTCGATTAAAGTTTTTCTATTAATTTGTAATATTTCTAATTTATGGCTTGTTTTTGGCTAACCTTGTTTGAAAGAGTATTTTTTATCCTTGTAAGAACTCTTAATGACCTGATTAGGTATCCATGAAAATTTAATTAACTGAAATTACAAATATGTGAGATTAAATCTACATAGGAAAATAAAGCTAATATTGGAGTATAGAAATTAGGTGAACAACACCATTATTTACTTTATTAGACATAGTCATTTTTTTGTTTTAGATGATTAATTAAGTGCTACAATGATAAACACTTTTAACGACTTAGATTCAGTACATAGATCCAAACTTGGCTGAAGTTCTTTGACAACACTTGCATCCAACTGGAACGCTCTGGCCAGAACTTTTGGATAAATGGCAGGGTTTGACCCGAACACATCGTTTGCGATTGTGATGACACCAGCGTTCTGGCTACTCAATCCCGCAAAAACAACTGCAGGAATTTTCCCAATATTCACCTGAAAATGGATCATTCCTATAGGGAACACAAAAACGTCTCCCGGGTGCAATACTTTGGCAAACAAACGGTTGTTGTCTTGATTGGAAGACACAAAGCCAACGTATAATGTTCCTTTGATAAGGACAAAGATCTCTGAACCACGAGGATGCGTGTGAGGCGGGTTTTGGCCATATGGCGCGTAGTCTATGCGGACCAATGATATTCCCATGGTGTTTAGCCCTGGGATTTGATCAACATTAACCGTGGTCACATTGGAGCCGGCTTGATTATTGGTGTTCCCGGGAATGTTGAGGCCTGAGAAGAAAAAATCTTCTGGATTAACTTGCCTCGGGTCTTTACAAAACCTACCATTCACAAAAACTGCATGTAGAAATATAGTTTCAAAGAGTATATATTATTACAACATCGAGGTTAATCTGAAGGAGAAAACTAAGTAAAATAAATTAATAAACTGTACCGCCATTTAGGTCATCAATGGCTACACAAAAGTCTTGTAGTGGACTTGGATCATAAGCGTTGGCAAAGGATATAACCAAAGCCAATATTGCAATAAACATGAGAGACTGAGAAACACTCATTTTTTAAACAGAAGATTATGCTAATGCTTTCTCTAAATTTGTTTATGCGTGTTGTTTGTGATGCATGGGTGCTTTAATATTTATAGGACGAGCATATTTGAGATGGTCCAAAATTATACCATATAAAAATTATATGCAATTTGGTTCGGTTTGGTTTAGTTTGGTTTTAGTTTTTTTAGGTTTATTCCATAATTTTCGAAAAAGAAATAAAAACTTTGCTGCATAATATAAATACATTTACCTTCAAGGGATTAGACCAAGTATTAAAAAAGGCGCAAACATAGACGATACCAAAGTTATCAAATATAGAAATTGCATGGAAAAATGATTGTCAATACATCATTATAATTTAATTGTGATAGAGTCCAACACGTGCATTTTGAGTTTTAAATAAAAAATGTGCTTCGCGTCCATTGATAATAAACATATGTTAAATTTAGATTTATTATATTCGTGAATGTGAATGATGTAATAAGTTAGGGAAAGATTCATGCACAAACTTTTTTATGTTGTTTTGAGAAGTTTATGTTTTTTTAAAAAAATTCTATTGCTTTTACTTTTAGTCTTAAACTTTAAACCTTGAAATTACTAAACAACAAAAATAAGTCTAATAAAGAAACATAATAACAATAAACCTAATTTAAATATAAAAAATATAAATATCATAAATTACCATTCGGATTTACAGTTTTTAACAAAACTAAACTTAAAAAAAATTGTTTCGGGGATTTTTTGTTTTTTTAACAATTACTATAGAGACAAATTTCTACGCAATCAAAAAATACATGAAGACCGGTGATATATCATGGTTTTTACCGGTTTTTAACTATGATATTCGTTGTTTTATCGAGTATTTTCTGTGTTCTTAGAATCTTTTCAGGATTGGAACATGTTTGGATGGAATCTAAGGCATAAGGAGCAAGGAATGGAGCAAATGAGCAGAGAAGAGGTCAGATCGATCGATCCACTGTTAGATCGATCGATCCAGCAGCCCGTAACAATTCTGATCGACCAGATGAATAACATATCGATCTTTCCAACTCAGATTCGATCGATCCACTGTTGGATCGATCGATCCAGAAGACCGTAACATCTCAGATCGATCGATCCAAACCCAATTTGACCAAAAAAAGAAATTTCAATTTCCTTATTTTATTGGGTTTTGCCTTTTATTTTTGGAGAATGTGTTTATGCCTATATATTCTATTTTTAGCCATTGTTTAGGCTACTCTTTATTTTCTATTTAGAGTTTTGGCTTTTGGAGTTTCTACGATTTTTGGGAGAAGATCTCTGAACCCTATTGACAATTTGGAGAAGATTTCTAAACTCTCTTATTTATTTATTGATTTCATCATGTCTTTCATTATTTCATATTCTGCTTTGAATTCTACCATGTCTGAGTAGTTTTTCAATTGGGTTTTAGGGTTTCAAAGAGATTTCAGGGTTTGATTGAATTAAGATGTTGATTTAGGGATTGACAACTTGGTTTTTTCATCCAAGTTGTTCTTATTGCTGAAACTTGATTAGCTACCCTAGTTTCTGATCTTAGGTTGTTTAACACACCAAAAGTGTTTGTTTAAAAGTCTGAAAGAACCTATATGAGCAAAGCATCCCTAGCCAACGAAATCTGATGTTAGGGTGTTCTGTGAACATATCGAACTTGAATTTAATGCATGTTTGACCTCTTAAATTCAAACGACAGTTTAGAATCTTATGTTGTTAGACATAGTAATTGATACTACGATAGTAGGTCAATTCGATTTCGTGATTCGAGTTCTTGAACGATTATTAATGCTTTCCCTGATGATTTATCTAATTCTGCATGTCTGAATCCCTGCGAATTCCTTGATGCCCAATGCTTTTAATTCATAAGTTTACATCGATTTTAATTTCTTTGCTTGCTTCAAAAACAAACAACTTATATTTTGCCTTATCTTAGTTTCACTCTTAAAGAGTCGTAGTGTGACACTTGGTCCTTGTGAATTCGATCCCTACATTACTACAACATTTGATGTGCACTTGCAATAGTTTATATAGGGTTAAAACTTTGTGTATCAAGTTTTTTGGCGCCGTTGCTGGGACCAATTGCGTTACCTTCGAATTTAAGACTGTAATTTAGTCTAAGATTTACTAATTAGTTTTATCTCACTCTCTTATGTGTTTCAATTGTATGGAGAGAAGGAGCAAAGGATCTAACAACCTTTTCAATTTCAACTATCAGGAACTTGCAAGGTAAGAGAGAACAAACAGGAAGACAAGGTCGAATCAAGTAAAAATGGGTGATAATATCGATAACCAAGAACTTGCTGCTGCAGTTGAACTTCAGATGCTACAAGAGCAGTTGCAACAGTTGCAACAACTGCAACAACAACACCAGCAGCAACAACTGCAACAACAACACCAGCAGCAATGACGGCTTGCCACTGGAGATGCAGACACTTCTCATACCTTCTACCAGAACAGAGCTGCTATTTATCCACCAGCCATTGCGAGAGCAGACTATGAGATCAAACCTCAGATGATCGCATTGGTAAAGCAGCACGTGTTCCATGGTCTGCCAGCTGAGAAACCAATGGATCACATAGAAAACTTCGAAGAGATTTGCAGCACTACTAAGTCGAATGAGGTACCTACTGATTACCTTAAGTGCAAGCTTTTCCCTTTTTCTCTAGCAGACAAGGCGTCGAGATGGCTCAAGTCTCTGCCTCCTGGATCATTAACAACTTGGGATGAATGTATAGCTGCTTTCTTGGATCACTTCTACACCAAATCCAAGACAGCTTCGCTGAGGAACAAGATCACTACCTTCCAGCAACATTCAGGAGAGTCTTTCTGTGAGGCTTGGGAGAGATTCAAGGAGTATCGCAGAGAGTACCCTCATCATGGGTATTCAGATGAGCAGGTTCTTAAAATCTTCTATGATGGAGTTCAATGGGATTACAAGAACGCTCTCAATGCTGCAAGCAATGGAGACTTCATGACCAAGAGTAAGGAAGGAGCATACCAACTGATTGAGAACCTGGCTGCGAGTTCCAACAATCGATGTGCTGAGTATGACAGGTCTAAACTTTTCAACAGTGTGGAATCTCAAAAGATTGCTAAATTGAATGAGAAAGTGAATATGTTGTTGAAGGCGAGTCAGAGAAGCGTGCAGCTTTGTGAAAATGGAACAGATGCAGTTTTCATCAGGAATTTGCTGAAGAAGGGACTAATGAGCTGCATGAAGTGAATTATGTGAATGGACAAGGGTTCATGTAAAACAGGAGATTAAACCAGAACTACATAAATCACCCAAATCTGTCATACATGAGCACAAATGTCGAGAATCATCAAGATCAGATCTTCCCACAGCAGGTGATCGCTCAGGGTCAACAATTTCAGGGAACACCATTAATGCAAAATGCGGGTGTCACTGGTTCTTAGGGGTTTACAGGACAGACAGGCGTGCATAACCAGAGTTTTCAGAAAAACTTTTCTCAGGGATTTCAGGGTAGCCAGTTCGTGCAAAATCAAGGTCAGAACAGATTTCAGGGTGGATTTCAGCAGAAACAGTCATTCAACAGCTTCCTGTCGACATCGCTAGCCCCATTCCAAGCTCCACGGATGACTCTCAAGATGAACTTAAGGTTCTTATGGAACAGCTTTTACTCAACCAACAGAAATCTGCTAACGAGATCACCGTCAAGGTGGATAACATGTACAATGATCTCAATGGAAAGTACGAAGCTATCTGCAATCATGTGAAGAAGCTTAACACTCAGATAGCTAAGATCTCTGCATCAGCCAAGCGACCACCAGGGACTCTTCCAGAAAAAGTTGAGACAAATCCTAGAGAGCAATGCAATTCAATATTAGCTCAGGGTAAGATGTAGATTGTACCAGTGTCGTTTACATGGGAAGAAGTAGAGGAAGCTGTGGAATTATTACCATACATCCCTAGAATTCCATACCCTTAAGGACTGCAAGATGGTATTGATGGAAAGAAGCTAGCAGAGTTCAATAAGATGGTGAGAGAGCTTTCTCCTTATATCTCGTTTGAAGATGCATTTAGAGGCAATCTTGCATATCGCAAGTTCTCTAGGGATACCAAGAGGAGTCTTACAATCATCAAAGCACTCTTTGTTGAAGCAAGGAAGATATCATCGCCTTGGAAGACACTGTGCAAGGTGGAAGACCCTGAAAAGTTTATGGTTCCATGCTCTATTTTAGAAGTTAAATTTGAAGAATCTCCCTGTGATTCTGGATCTTCTATTAATCTCATGTCTAAGGCTATTGCAGAGAAGCTAAGAATTGCTTATATGAGACCTGCTCAGATATCTTTCAAGTTTGAAGACTCTTCCACCAAGATTCCACAAGGCACCATTCATGATTTACATGTTCAAGTAGGAAATTTTCTTGTTCCTACTGATTTCCAGGTGGTGGAGATAATTAAGAATTCTGATATGCCTCTGATTCTTGGGAAACCGTTTATGGCGACAGTGGGTAAAGTTGTATATTTGTCTAATGGGAGAGTCTCAATCTCTTATATTGAGAAGAAGGTCTTCTACAAAGCGATACCCACTAATGAAGCAACCAGACTTGCGTCTTGTGTTACAATTATAAATGAAGATAAGCTGTCAATCGAGACAAAGATGGAACCTGATGATAAGAATAAGGTCAAGGAAGTCCTGGATGGAGACCCTCATATCACGACAAAGAAGACCAGTCAAAAGAACAAGGGCAAAAGAGAAGGTGAAGAGCCAAAGAATCAAGGGAGAATCTCATATGATATTGGTACCTCAGAGATGTGTTGGAGACACGAATCAGTACAAGGTGAAGTGCAAATGAATTTCGAAGCCTTTCTCCAAGGTTAGAACTATTCTCACTTCAAAATTGAAAGAGAAATGTGAAGAAGCTGTGAAAGGTATGTTGAGCAAGGTTCTGAAGCTGAAGATTACTGATTGGGGAGCTTGTTTTGTAGCAAGTTCCCTTGCTCATCCTAACTGATACCTGAGACTGAAGTCAAGCTAGAGACTTAAAACAAGCGCTTGGTGGGAGGCAACCCACGGGTAAGTGTACATACTTCGTTTTTCATTCTTCACTTATTTTCTAATTTTTTGTTTTAATTCTAAGTGTTTCAGGTTTCTCAAAAAAAAAAATAAATTCAGATCGATCGATCCGAGGCCTCCATAAACTTTCATATCGATCTATCTAGGCATAGATCGATCCATCCAGGCCAAGGTGCATTTTCTGGAAAAAAAAAATTTAGAGTGATCGATCCGAGGCCTCCGTAAACTTTCAGATCGATGCCAAGGTACGTTTTCTGCACACAAAAAAAAATTATTTTTCTTTTATTTTCCTCTTTTGAGTCTGTTTTGCCTTTCTCTTGATTTATTTTCACAACGATACGGTGTGAAGTAAGTCTGGGGGGAGGGTATTTATCGTTTACTAACGCTATTTTCTTTCTTTTGTTTTCTATTTGAGTCGTTTTCATGTTTCTCTTGAGTAAGGTTGTCGGTTTATTGAGTCAATCTGTTGGAAACTATGATCTTTCTCTTGGTTTATTGGGTGACTATTTCATCTTAATGACCATTGCTGCAGAATCAGTTCAGATCCGACTAATGAAAAATCCAAAGACTGACCAGTTAACTAGAGACGTCCATATTTCCAGTAGAATCCACTAAGTCTGAGCTAATTTATGAGCTCTTCCTTTTACATCATCATCGTGACTGGTGTTCATAGGGCTTGAATCCTCGTTCATACCTGACAAATGCATCATGTGTGAAAAGTAATGGTACTCCTCTCCCTTATTCTAAGTTAAATAAAAAGAGAAAAGATTAGATGATTTTCTTTTGAGTAAAGGGTTAGGAAAATTTCCAGCGATTCCATTATTTTACTTCGAAAGAAATGATCACACGAAGGTTGGAAGCGAGGTTAGAAAAATTTCCCGTGATACCATTATTCGCTTACACCTTTGGTATATAAAAAAAAAAGAGAAGAAAAGAAGAATAGAGAATAAAAACATAATAAGACTAGGGAAGAGAAAGAGTACCAAAGGTTGTATGGTTGGTTTGTCATGGCATTATACGGGAATGAGTCTAGAAGCTTCTTGGTCTTGCAGTATGTGGATTATGAGTTGAGTAGCCAGTACGATGCTCTATGGAGTGGGTGAGTTTTCGCGTTTTAAAACTTCTTTCACAAACTTAATTTTTTTATTTTGCTTGACTGCAAGCAAAGGCTAAATCTTGGGGAGTTGATATATCATGGTTTTTACCCATTTTCAACCATGATATTCTTTATTTTATCGAGTCTTTTATGTGTTTTTAGAGTCTTTTCAGGATTGGAACACGTTTGGATGGAATTTAAGGCATAAGGAGCAAAGAATGGAGCAAATGAGCATAAAAGAGGTCAGATCGATCGATCCAGCAACCCGTAACAATTCAGATCGACCAGATGAAGAACATATCGATCTTTCCAACTCAGATCGATTGATCCAGAAGACCGTAACATCTCAGATCGATCGATCCTTGTGTGGATCGATCGATCCCAGCCCAATTCGACCAGAAAAAGGAAATTTCAATTTCCTTATTTTACTGAGTTTTGTCTTTTACTTTTGTAGAACGTGTTTCAACCTATATATTCTAGTTTTTAGCTATTGTTTAGGCTACGCTTCATTTTCTATTCAGACATTTGGATTTTGGAGTTTATAAGCTTTTGGGAGAAGATCTCTAAACCCTATTGACAATTTGGAGAATATTTCTAAACTCTCTTATTTATTTATTAATTTCATCATATCTTTCATTATTTCATATCCTGCTTTGAATTCTACCATGTCTGAGTAGTTTTCCAATTGGGTTTTAGGGTTTCAAAGGGATTTCAGGGTTTGATTGAATTAAGATGTTGATTTAGGGATTGATAACTTGGTTTCTTCATCTAGGTTGTTCTTATTACTGAAACTTGATTAGTTACCTAGTTTCTGATCTTAGGTTGTTTAACGCACCAAAAGTGTTTGTTTAAAAGCCTGAAAGAACCTATTTGAGCAAAGTATCCCTAGCCAACGAAAGCTGATGTTAGGGTGTTTTGTGAACATATTGAACTTGAATTTAATGCATGTTTAACCTCTTGAATTCAAATGATAGTTTAGAATCTTAGGTTGTTAGACATAGTAATTGATACTACGACAGTAGGTCAATTTAATTTCGTGATTCGAGTTCTAGAATGATTATTAATGTTTTCCTGATGATTTATCTAATTCTGCATGCCTGAATTCCTGCGAATCCCTGATGTCCAATGCGTTTAATTCATAAGTTTACATCGATTTTCATTACTTTTTTTGCTTCAAAAACAAACAATCCATATTTTTTTCTTAGCTTAGTTTCACTCCTAAAGAGTCGTAGTGTGACACTTGGTCCTTGTGGATTCGATCCCTACATTACTACAACATTTGTTGTTCACTTGCAGTAGTTTATATAGGGTTAAAACTTTGTGTATCAGTCGGAAAAACACGATTATGGGGTGTTTTCTGACGGCTCTCCGACGCTCAAGTCAGAAAAGAGAAGTGAAGAAAATGGTAACGCATGGACGAGCAAGGGATTGTCCACAACATATCAGAACGTAGAGGTGGAGAAATCTGGAGGTGCGACATAGGAAAATAGAGTGTTTGGGTGAAGAGGAAGGTCGGAGGATGATCGGAGAAAATGACCCGAGATGGGCCGGAGAAATGATATAGAATGGTCGGAAGAGACTAAGTTCCAAAAGGAATGGCCCTTAGTCTTGAGAGAAAAGTGTGGGCTCATAGTTTTTTTTTAGAAGATCCAAGTTTGGTTTGTGTGAAGGATAAGAGGGATATTTATAGAGTTTTACCTGCCCGAGCTAAGATACCGCATCCATAGTTGGGTCGTATTTGGGTTTGCTAGTTTGACTTGGTACGATGCACTCGAGTACTTTTCACCTACCAGATTTTTTTCACGCGTCAGCTGTCCGACAATACGGCTCTGCGACGCTGAGCTCTGCCTTTATCGTACTGGTCACAGCACCTAATAAGGCGGGCCTACCGTCAGGGTGTTCCTCATAATCAGTTTTGCCTGCTTTAATTATTTTGTGGAGCAGAAACCACTTGCTTTTACCCAAGACACGCATAAGGTGAAAGTTTTTTTTACTTATTTGACCAAAGACTTGATTTAAAGATATTTGAAAGAGTTTGTAATTCGCGCCTAAGAAAGAGAGTTCATACCTAGCCCGAGTTCCTGATACGGGAATTCGGGCACCGCATGTTGCTTCCCGTGGATTGGCTACATGTACGTCTGACCACTCGGTTCCCGATCCAGATCATCCCTGGTAGTGTGGTCACAGCAACGGGGATGGAGATCGGTCACAGGTGACCTTATCCATCAAGTTACTTGGGCCATTGAATATTAATGCCCCAATACCTCTAGGATTGGCCCGATAGACTAACTACACAAATGACGCTAAGAGATTAACCTAAGCTAAATACACGTGGCGCTAAGAAATTTGCCTAAGCTAAAGCGGATTATTTCATGTCCATAAATCCCCCCCCCTTCGGATGTCGCGATAACCTGAGTTCAGAGACCTGGGAAGGCATGAGAATCTCTTTGAAGGTAACGATGACCCGAGTCCGGAGACCTGGAAAGGCAACCTCCTCGAAGGCCAAGGGTCTGAGTCAATCGACATGCCCTTCAGAGACTACTATACTGGGATCCAGCATTCTAGAGGGTACTATCGAAGAACAAAATCCCGCTCTCAGAGTCCTGATCGTAACGAGGCGTTGCCTCGAACGGGACATTACAAGACACAAGGCCATTTCTCCATTTGTTTGGGCACTAGACCTTTTTTAGGTGGGCTCTGGACTTCTTTTCGAGATTTTTCTTTTTCTTTTCATTGTGAAAAGAAAATATTATGCTTTCTTTATTACAATGTCATTTTTGATTTGGGCTTCAACTTTTTACTCCATTTAACGCATAGTTGTCTTGCCGATATGATTTCTCCGTCTCTAGCTTCGCAAAATGAACTGTCATCACTGCAGTTTCCTTGTTTCTCACGTAGGGCTGTGCGATGATCAACACGTGGATAATAAATCCAACTCTTCTTCCCTATGCTTCCGCAATACCGATTTGATTTCCACTTCGTGCGAGTACATACATGTAACCTATCTTGTTCTTCCGTCTTCATCCAGAAATCTCATATTTTTCTCCATGCGAAGAACCTTTCTCCTCTTCTTCTTTGCTTCTCCTCTTCTTCTGCTCTTCTTCTTTGCTTCTTTTTGGTTGGTCTTTGTCGGATCTTCTGGAACCTCTTTCTTTCTTTTTGCTTCGACTCCGTGATTCTTTCTTTATCCTCCGATTCTCCTCCGAGTTTTACACGTTGAGTTTCTTTGCTGGTTTTCACTCTGGTTTGTCGTGGCTAATGATGGAGTACTGCGAGTTGGTCCAATTGGCTCATGCACAGTTGGACCTCCGCACATGGGGTTTGATCAATTCTTTCCAAGTCCTATCTAATCTCACCGGTATCGATATTTCTGGATAGATGATCTCGGGAGCCTTTGACGTCCGACCGTCGGGGGTGGATTCTCGAAGGTTTGAGCTGATTCACCATCCTGGTCGAGACCCTCACACTCCCGTCAGTCTTCCTACTCACTTGGTACCTCCTCCGGGTTGGGACCATTTTATATTTCTTCACCACGATGGCCCGGCGAGGCTCCCTACTGACTGGACTATGGTAGGTAATGAGGCTTGGACACTGATGACTTTTTTGGGATATACCTCTTCCTAGTTGACCTCTCTTGCGTATTTTTCCGGCAGATGCTCCCTTCCCGGATAGGCCTTCTTACCATAACTTCCCTGAGCATATGTACTGGATCTCCGAGGTCTTTCGAGACCCTTCTTTCCTGTTGCGACGAAGTGGTGGAAAGAAATTCTTTGGCTGCATCTTTAGATCGATTGTTCGTGTGTTTCAGTAGCTCAATCCTACTCTCCTTGCTTTCTAATTAAAATTCCGCTTTTCAACACGCCTTCTGACAGTCGTTTTTCTTCTACATTGGTTTAGAGTCGGTGAACATTTTGGCTACTTTTTGGGTCAGTTTAAACCTGGCTGAGCACCCTCATCCACTACCGGACACGACGAGACCTAGAGCCCCGTTGCCCGATGGTTCGCCAACTGCTTGCCCGTGTTGTGAGGCCTTAAAGCTCGAGCGGGACTCTCTACAGGCACAACTCGAGGACCTGAGAGCGAGATCTCATACAAGGGGTGATGCGGTCCTAGAAGCCGATGCTTCAAGTGCTACTCCTAGGACTGGTCAGGTTCTTTTTGAGGTTCCCTTCTGCTCGAGAGGACGGAAGCGAGACCGCTCTTCTGACTCTTCTTAGCCTTGTCCCTTCTTGTTCATACATTTATGTATTTTCCTCCTCTTTTTCAAATCTTATGTATTCCCGGGAGAGGGATCCCTTTTTCCCTTTATTATGAATAGTACTTCCTTTTATCTGCTCCTTGGTTTCCTCCACATGTCTCGCACTCCATTGCGCCTATATTTTTCCTCATCATTGAACGTCCTACTCCGTGTTGATATAACAAATATTTTACCTATTTTACTACGGATTTCTATATATTTTATATGCATTTTAACATGATTGTATGCCATTAGAGGTAATTTTTCTCGTATTTATAGTTTTAGAGTCTTTACAGGGAAATTCATCAAAAAGAAACAAAAAAACTAAAAGAGGGGTAAACCAAGCTACATCAACTCACACAAGTCAAAGAGATCGTCCAAGCCAAAGAATTCACAAGTTATTGTATTTTCCCGAGTTATACAAAACATAAGTACCTGAAGTTAAGCTTTCCAATGGAGTTGGGATCATATCATTTGGAGCTGTGGTTAGAAAGATACACCTGATTTACTAAAGACGTGTCAGTCTACCTCGAAACTGAAGCAAGCCCAGAATGAAGCCAGTACTGGAAAAGGACATGGACCGATACTTCAGCCCAATATTAGCACTTGGGAAGACACTTTTTAAGCCTAGTACCAGTCACGATTTTTGTCCAGTATTGTGTTCAGTATCAAAAGCAGTTTTCGACCAAAATTCCTATTTTGCCCTAAACTTAACCCTAGAAGACCTTAGACCTATATATACACCTGTTTTTAGCCTCTTGTTAGAAATAAGCCACCACAATACATTGTTTCTATACCCTTAATACATCAGCCACATTTTCTCTTCGGTGTTCTTCATAGATTTGAGTTTTAAGAGCTTTGAGGAGGAGATCTCGCTTTGTATTCGATATAGAGAAGAATCTGTAACTCTTACTATTTAATTCCAGTTTATTTATCATGACTTCTACTTCTATTTGCTGTGTTGTTTCGTGCCTCATGTCTGAGTAGTCATCTAGTTAGGTTTTAGGTTTTCAATGAGTTTCATAATTCGATAATTGATTGATGATTGTTTAAGGATAACAATAGAGTCTTCATCTTTACTAATTCCCTATGCATGATTGCTTTACTGCGCATCTAGAAATATGATCTTAGGTTTATATACTCTCCAAAATCTTGTTATATTGCTTGAACTAGTATTTGATGAGCTAAGCGTCTTAACCATTCGAAAGGTGAGTTAAAGAATTAAGTGAACTTTATCAGAACTTAAACTATAAAACGTGCTTTCTTCTTGTAATAACCTGCAATAGTTGAGTCTATTAGGAAGTTAAAGCATGGTGGTTGGAGCCACAACAGTGAAAAAATCATATATTAGTGTTTTGTGTTCTAGACGGTTCATATATCAAAAAATCTCTGAAATCGATCAATCATCATTGTTGCATGATTCTCTGCGAACTACCTAAGTCCTAACGCTTTTCTCCCATTGAATTCTCATTTTATTTAAGTATTATTGCTAGTTTTTAATTTAGTTTATTTCATAATCACAAACAACAATCTCTTTATTTTGTTCTAGCTTGATTTTATTCATTATAGTTCATAGTGCGATTGACAAGTCTCTGTGTATTCGTTCACTTATCTATAATAATTGTGGTTGCTATACACTTGCAGGTAATTTAGTGAGTGGTTTAAAACTTTCTACATCACGTGCCCGATGTAATCACACCATCATTTTTTACCTCATCAGTTCTCCTCTTCTTCTCGAAGCTTGGAGCATTACCTTTCTCTTGGTGGGGACCGCTACGCTTGTGACAAGGTTGCCTTTTGTCTAGTTGTCAGCGAGAAGTCGACCCACTGTGTCACCCCGTCCTTGGTGACAGGTAGGAGCACATGGTGATGGTGTATTTCCTCCTCCTCTGTGTTTTTGCTGAGCATTTTTCCTCGGTAAGCTTCATTATGACATTCACAAACCTTGTTTCCGGCGATGGCCGTGATATCTAGCTCTATTTTTTTATAGCCTTTGGTTGCCTGCTCCCGGGTTTTGAGAGAATCTCTTCCTCCGGCTCTCTTTGCAGGAGAGCTTCCTTCTCGATGGGCAGTCTCTCGATGCTTTGCCTTGGTCCGCTCTTTTTTCTTGGGTGGGGAGGTTTCTGCCTTTCTTTTTCTTCCTACTGTAGCGACCTCAACTTGCAACTTTGCTAATGTTTTCACCCCGGTGCCCCTCGGTTGAGTTTTTCTTCTGTCAATGGGATTCTTCAAATCTAGTGTTTGCAGCCCTCCACACCACTCGTATGACAGATGGAAAGGGTCGTAGGGGTCCTTTGAAGTGCTCTGCTGATGAATGTCTTCCTTTCTAAGTGGCGATTCTCAGAGTTTTTTATGAGAAGATCCGGGCTACGCATCCATACTTGGATCCGGTTGGGTTTGCTGGTTTGACCCGGTATGATGCACTCGAGTGCTTTTCACCTACCACATTTTTCTTCACGCGCCAACTGTCCGACAATACGTCTCTGCGATGCTGAGCTATGCCTTTATCATACTGATCGCATCGCCTAATGCGGCGGGTCTACTCTTCTTCCGCTGCTGCTTTGCCTTGGTCCGCTCTTCTTTCTTCGGTGGGGGAGGTTTCTGCCTTTCTTTTTCCTCCTGCTGTAGCGACCTCAGCTTGGACCTTTGTTAATGTTTTCACCCCGGTGCCCCTCGGTTGACTTTTTTTCTTTCATCGGGATTCTTCAAATCTAGTGTTTGCAGCCCCCCCCCCCACACCACTTGTAGGATGAATGGGTCGTAGGGTTCCTCTGAAATGCTCCGTTGATGACCATCTTCCTTGCTAAATGATGGCACTATATTTTCCAGCCGTGTGGGACTCATCGGCTCAAATTTCGCCCTAGCATGGGCGGAGCCTTCTCCGATAGAGTACCTGGTAGAAACATTCATGTTTGATATTTCTGCCTTTGGCCGGGAATTCGCAAGCACTTCGTTATCTTCCTACTTTTCTGGCGAAGCAAGTTGGTGGCACCATTATAAAGGTCTCGCTGTTCGGTCTGTTCCTCCATCAATCCCTCTCCACCGTCATTATTCTAGCCATATCTCTTAGTCGTTCTCGCAAGTGGCGATTCTCGAAAAGAGCTTGATGGATTTCATCTCAGAGAGATGAAGGTGACCGAGGGTCTGCAACCGTCGGGCTTTGGCGGAAATCACTCTGCCCCTGAGTTATCAAAAACCTTGGCAGCACGTGATGCTCCCACGTGCTATCCATGAGTCTGTTGTTGTGGTTCTGTGAATAGATTTGCGGTATCTTCGAATACCTGACCATGTTTATTGAATTAATTACTAGAGCAATCCCCCCCTCCCTCCTTCTAGCGTTAAATTGTTTTGGGGATTTTTGGTCCTCTTGAACAACCATTGGGGAGACAAGTTCCTACGCAATTAACAAACACGTGAAGGCTGGAAAAACACAACTGGGGAGTGTTTTCTGACGGCTCTCTAATGCTCAAGTCAGAAAAAAGCAAAAAAACAGAGAAAGAAGCGACCACGTGGTGAACGTGGAGAGCTATGAAAAGAGTCGAAAAGCGGAGGAAACATGAGGAAAATGGTGACGTATGGGCCGAGCAAGGAATGGTGCACATCGTATCAGAATGTATAGGTGGAGAAATTTGGAGGTGAGACAGAGGAAAAACATATTGTTTGAGTCAAGAAGAATGTCAAAAGATGACCGGAGAAAAGGACCCGAGATGGGCCGGAGAAATGACCTAGAATGGTCGTAAGAGACTAAGTTCCGAAAGGAATGGGCCTTAGTCTCGAGAGAAAAGAGTGTGCTCAGAGTTTTGTATGAGAAGATCCAAGTTAGGTTTATGTGAAGGATAAGAGGGATATATATAGAGTTTTACCTGCCTAGGCTAGGATACTGGGCTACACATCCATAGTTGGGTCGGGTTTGGGTTTGCTGGTTTGACCCGGTACAATCCACTCGAGTAATTTTCACCTACCACATTTATCTTCACGCGTCAGCTGTCCGACAATACGGCTCTGCGATGCTGAACTATGCCTTTATCATACTGATTGCATCGCCTAATGCTGCGGGTCTACTGTCGGGGTGCTCCTCATAATCAGTTTTGCTTGCGTTAATCGTTCCGTGGAGCAGAAACCACTTATTTTACCCTAGACATGCATAAGGTGAAAGTCTTTTTACTCTTTTGACCAAAGACTTGATTTAAAGATATTTGAAAGAGTTTGTAATTCGTGCCCAAGAAAGAGAGTTCATATCTAGCCCGAATTCCTGATACGGAAACTCAGGCACCGCGAGTTCCTTTCCGCGGATTGTGGCTACATGTACGTCTGACCACTCGGTTCCTGACCCATACCACACCACCGGGGACGGGGATCGGTCACATGTGGTCTTATCCATCAAGTTACTTGGACCATTGTAGATTCAGACCCAATTACCTCTAGGACTGGCCCGATAGGACTAACTAACTACACAAATTGCGCTAAGAGATTTGTCTAAGCTAAATACACGTAGCGTTAAAAAATTAATCTAAAGTAAAAGGGATTATTTTATCCCAAACGAAAAATGATAACCAACCAAATTTTAGGTTAAACTATAGCCAAACCAAATCACTTATTTTGATTTGGTTCGGTTTTTTCCATTAAGATTTTTTCTGAGGGAGATGCACATGGCATAGGTAAAATTTAGATTGCAAAACAAGTAGTAATGCACTAGGATTCTCTCCTAGAAATATTCTAGTAGTTTTTTCTGTTTGAAATAAGAAGAAAACAAAAATCAGAGAGTGAGAGTGGTAGAGCGAAAGAGAGAGAGAGCTTGTAGCTCTTGAGTTTATTTGATATTAGTAGAATCCGCTAAGGTTAAAAGTGGATGTAATTCTAACATTAAGTGTTAACCAGTATAAACCGTGTATTGTTTAATTCGTTTTTTTAACTTTGGATTTAAAATCACAATCATAACAATTGGTATCAGAACAACATGTTTGACTTTGCAATTCAAGAAATGATGAGAGGCGAATACTATACCGATAAAATTATTGAAGAGTTCGATGATACGAATTATACATTGTGGAGAATAAAAATCAAAGATTACTTATATGGTTTAGGTAAGAACTATGAGAAGATAGATCATGCATAGTGGAATTTCTTTGATAGGTAGGTTTAGGGTGTTATCCGATTAACAGTATTGACAAATGTGATACACGTTTTTACGGATACTTCTAAATACGCGTAAGAGGAAGAAGTAGCAATCATTTTAGAATCGAACTACGGGTTGAAAACATTGGGGGTGAAATGCCGAACACCACGACGAGAGCGAAAACTCGTCGATACTATCCAAGAAACTTTTGAGAATCCGATTCGCACCTACCCAAAGACAGTTCGAAGTGAACCAAACGAGATGAACAATCTCAGAAACTTTACTAATCCAAAACTTCTTTCTCAAATATCTACAACTCCTTATAAATAGAAATTAACTCATCTAGAAATAAATGGAGCACTTAATAAGAGTTTGACTTGTGGAATATCTCTTAGGCTTCTTAAAATTCTCTTCATTTTTTTCATGTTGCCTTTAATTCTTGGTGGACCAAAATAACAATCTTTGACTCGTCCTTGAATTGTGTTGCGGCTGAGAAGACCTCGTTAAACGTTCCCGTGATGAACAAGTCGATAAGCCGTTTAAACTTTTTTCCTCGAACTCTTGTCACCGGTCCAAGAGGTAAAACCGGAGGCTCCACTTGGCCGCGCATCTCCAGCTCAGTTACTTCAATCTACTCTTAAACAAGTGCGGATGGCAGAGTTGTAATCTCTTCAACAAGTGCGGACTGTGCAGATGGCAGAGTTGTATTCGGCAGACTTGTAGTTTGCAGACTTGTATTCTTCTCATGGATAACTGCATCATTCCCTCCCCCTTGAAGGATTTGCCCTCAAATCTTGATCTCCTGCATTAAAAGAAGACAAATCAGTGACATTGAAAGTGTTTGAAACAGAGAGCTTACCGCGCAAATCCAACTTATATGCGTTGTCTCCTATGCGTTCAATCACTTGGAATGGTCCATCTCCTCTAGGATTCAACTTATGTTTGCGAAGTTGAGGGAAACACTCAGACCTCAAATGAAGCCAAATCCAGTCTCCAGGCTGAAACAAAACCTTGCGTTTGCCTTTGTTAGCTTTCTTCACATATTGTTCAGTTCGACGTTCTATGTTTTCTCGAGCCTTCTCATGAATTTTCTTCATGAAATCTGCCTTCTCCTTCCCACCCATTCTTAAAGTTTCTGCAGTAGCCAATGGAGACAAATCTAGAGGTGTTAGTAGATTAAAACCATAAACAACCTCAAATGGAGAAAAATTTGTAGCGGAATGCTTGGAACGATTATAAGCGAATTCAACATGAGGCAAGCATTCTTCCCAAGTTTTCAGATTCTTTCCAACTAGCCCTTAGCATGACTCCCAAAGTTCTAGTCACAACTTCTATTTGACCGTCGGTTTGAAGATGACAAGTGGTGGAGAAGCAAAGTTTAGTGCCGAGTTGTTTCCACAATGTTCTCCCAAAGTGGCTAACAAATATGTTGTCTCGATCAGAAACGATTGTTTTAGGCACACTATACAACCTAACAACTTCTTTGAAAATCAAATGAGCAATGTGAGATGCATCGTTAGTCTTAGTATATGGTATAAAATGTGCTATTTTAGAGAACAGGTCAACGACAACAAAAACAAAATACTTTCCTCCTTTAGTTTTAGGCAAACCTAAAACAAAATCCATAGATAAATCAGTCCAAGGAGAATGAGGAATTGGTAAAAGGGTGTATAAACCATGTGGATGAATCTTAGACTTTGATTTCTTGCAACTAATGCATTGATCACACACACGTTCAACATCCTTTCTCATCTTAGGCCAATAAAAATGTTCATGCAAAATAGCTAGTATTTTATCTTGCCGAAAATGACCCATAAGACCACCAGAATGTGCTTCTCTAACTAAGAGTTCTCTGACAGATCCATTTGGAATGTACAAACAATTTTCTTTGAACAAGAATCCATTAAGAAAATAGAACTTTCCAAAACCAACCTCAAAACAAGCAGCAAATGTATCATGAAAATCTGGATCAAGAGAGTACAATTCCTTAAGATGCTCAAAACCAAGAATTTTTGCTTCCATTATAGTTAAGAGAACGTACCTTCGAGAAAGTGCATCATCCACTACGTTTTCTTTACCTTTTTTGTACTGAATTGTGTATGGAAAAGATTCAATGAATTTTATCCATTTTGCATGCCTTCGGTTCAGCTTTGTTTGTCCTTTGATGTATTTCAAAGTTTCATTATCACAATGGATCACAAACTCCCTAGCAAGACGATAATGTTGCCACGTCTCAAGTTCCCTCACTAAAGCATAAAGCTCCTTGTCATAGGTTGAATTGTTCAAAGTTGAACCATTGAGCTTTTCACTGAAGTAAGCCACGGGTCTTCCTCCTTGCATAAGTACAGCACCAATACCTATACCTGAAGCATCACACTGAATTTCAAAAGTGTTAGCAAAATTAGGCAAAGCTAATACCAGAGCATTGGTTAGTCTCTCTTTGAGCTCTTCAAACGCCTTCTGTTGTCTGTCCTCCCACTTGAAGTTCATATCCTTCTTGCTGATTTCGGTTAGTTGGGCTGCAATTGAGCTGAAATCTTTGACAAACCTTCTGTAAAAACTAGCCAAACCACGGAAACTCCTCACTTGGTTCGCATTGGTTGGTGTAGACCATTCCTGAATCGCCTTAGTCTTCTCTTTGTCAACTCTAATTCCCTGTGAACTAACCACAAATCCAAAGAAAACCAAATTCTCTTGACAGAAACACACTTCTTTAGGTTAGCATACAAGAATTCTTTTCGTAAGACCTCAAAAAGTTTCTTTAAATGAAGAACATGTTCCTGCAAATTTTGGCTATAAACAAGAATATCATCGAAGTATACAACAACAAACTTACCGATGTATTCTCGGAGAACATGATTCATTAGCCGTATGAATGTTAATGGAGCGTTAATAAGACTAAATGGCATCACAAGCCACTCATACAATCCTTGCTTTGTCTTAAATGCTGTCTTCCTTTCGTCACCTTCCTTAACCCGAATCTGATGGTATCCACTCTTGAGATCAACTTTAGAGAACACGTTAGAACAACTAAACTCATCAAGCATATCATCTAGTCGGGGAATCGGATGATGGTATTTAATTGTTATGTTTTTTATGGTGCGACAATCAATGCACATTCGCCACGAACCATCTTTCTTGGGAACAAGGAGCACTGAAACAGCACAAGGACTTAGATTTTCTCTAACATATCCTTTTGTCATCAAGTCTTCTACTTGTCGTTGAATCTCTTTTGTCTCCTCGGGTTTTGTCCGATAAGCCAGTCGGTTAGGAAGAGGAACTCCAGGGAGTAAGTCAATTTGGTGCTCTATTCCACGGATTGGAGGTAATCCCGATGGAATATTTTCTGGAAACACATCCTCATATTCCTGCAAAAGAGATGAAACATTAGTGGGTAAAGTGTTATCAAACTCATTAACATTAAGAAAACTCTCCTTATAAGTTAAAAGTAACACTTTCCTTCCTTCCAACAATGTTTCGTCCATCTCTCGAGCCTTTCACAATATGCTAAAAAAACTGGTCTTATTTTTCAGACCCTTTTGTTCTCCATTGGCTGCTGGTTCCTTACTCTTCTTTTCACATTGTCGATTTTCCTCTTTTTGCATCTTTGCCAATTGAACCAGATCTTTATAGATCTCTGAGGTAAAAGTGGTGTCAAGGTATACTTCTTTCGGTTCTAAAAAACGGTGTACTTATTGGCTCAGCCATCAAGCATGGTCTCGCGATTGTATTCCCATAGCCTCCCAAGAAGTATTTGACCAGCCTGCATATCCACCACATCACAAGTAACTTTGTCTTCATATCGACCAATCTTGAAAGGAACTTCCACTTGTTCAGCCACCTCCATGCCTCATCATGATTAAGCCATTGTAAGTGTAAGGACTTGGGTGTTTCATTGTTGGAAGTTTCAGCTTCTGAACCAGGTAAGAGCTTGCAACATTAGTGAAAGAACCACTATCAATTATGAGAAGACACACCTTTCCTTCTATGAGGCAGCGGATATGGAAGATATTTTGTCGCTGCTCATTCTTCTCATTCCTCGGTTGAACGCTAAGTGCTCTTCTTGTGACCAACATCTCTCTAATCTCTGGATATTCTTCCTGGCCACTTTCTAAATTATCATTGCCACGTGCCTCATCTTCACTAGATTCATTAGTTCCATCCTCTCTTATGATTATAGTTCGCGCATTAGGACACTCTCGAGCCATTATCCTCTCCCTCGACACTTGAAGCACTCAATATCACGTGTTTTCTTCATAGGCGTCTTTCCATCATTCTTGTATGAACTTTCAGCTCCCTTATCCTCCTTAGGCTTGCTTGAAAAAGGCTTCTAAAAAATTCTTCCCTTTCCTTTATCTTCATTTCTGAAATTGACTCGTTTCCAAGTTGAACCTCGATTGTTTCTCTTTTCTTTGATGTTCTCTTCCACCAAAACAGGATAGTGAACCATCTTTTCCAATGTATCACATGTGTAGAATCCAACTTTTCGAGAAATATCAGGTGACAAACCAGCCAGAAACCGTGCCTTGGTGTTGTTTTCATCTTCTATCATACCCAATCGAGTCATGAGATGATCCATCTCCATTCGATATTTTTCGACACTGCAGCTTCCCTGCGAGAGTTGTTGTAACTATCTATGGATTTTCTGGGTGTGATAAGGTGGTACAAATCGACTTCTCATGATGTTCTTCATCTCTGTCCAAGAACGAATATGTGGCAGATTTGTTCGGATTCTGTTTGTCACAGTTTGATCCCACCAAGTCAAAGCAAATCCCTGCAATTGTGCCACAGCAACAAGCTGTATCCTTTGATCATCATAGCCATAGCACGAGAAAATAGAATCCATTCGAGTCTCCCAATCCAAGTAGCTCTCCGGATCCGGTTTCCCGAGAAATATTGGAAACTGGAGTTTTGGGCTTCCACCTCCTTGATTTCGTTGCTCACCACCATTGTCATGAATTTGGTTTAGAGGTTGAGGGGCTTGTATCCGATTAACCTCTCGTTCACCCTCAAGTTGAGTTAAACGCTGCACTAAATCTTCAAACATTTCTCGCATCTCTTCCACTGGATTGTCCGCCATGAGTTTCCTGCAAAAAGGTTAGAAGAAATCACAAATAATAAAAGAAACTCTCTGCTCGCGTGTTTACTCTCGAGTGTTTTGCTCCCTCACGTGTTTTTTCTCTTTTGTGTTCTTTAGAGATGCTCGTCGTAAGGTTCTCAACTAAACTTTTCCCCCAGCCAAGATAAGTACCAAATCGCTCAAAAACCCATGAATTAAGCTAGTAAAGTGGCCGAAGCTAGACTTGTGTCCGTAAGAAAATTTCTGTTTGTGGAGTTAGGGTTTGAATTGAAAGAAATTGGGTTACAGAAATAGGTTGATGTGAACAAAGAAATTCCGCAAGATGTAGGGGTAGGCTCAAAGGGTGTTAAACAACGGGACCACTTACTTGAAAGAAAGGTTTTTTTTTTTTTTTTTTTTTTTGTCGTTCGATCTAGAACAAAAGCCAAATCTCCCAATCAGGCACAACTGGAGTCTTCCGTAGATAGTAGATGATGAATCTTCAAAGTAACTTTAATTCCGATCTGAATCTCTCACCAATTTGAACACTCTAAAGTCTTTTGCTTTTTCTTTACTTCAACAATGACGTTGCTTAGAAGATGAAAGAACACTTTTGCCTTTTTTTTTTTTTTTGGTCACGTCACTTCTCTCATTTTTTTTTTTTCAAAATACAAATACGAAAATAGAAATCAAAGATAAAATAATATGATGAAAAAATAGGGATATACAATCAATCGCCTAGCCAAAGCTCCGATACCAAGATTTGATACACGCATCTACGAGTACCTCCAAATACGCGTAAGGGAAGGAGTAGCAATCGTTCCAGAATCAAACTAGGGGTTGAAAACGTTGGGGTTGAAACGCCGGACACCACAATGAGAGCGGAAACTCGCCGATACTATCCAAGAAACTTTTGAGAATCCGATTCTCACCTAACCAAAGGCAGTTCGAAGTGAACCAAACGAGATGAACAATCTCATAAACTTTACTAATCCAAAACTTCTTTCTCAAATGTCTACAACTCCTTATAAATAGAAAATAACTCATCTAGAAATAAATGGAGCACTTAATAAGAGTTTGACTTGTGGAATATCTCTTAGGCTTCTTAAAATCATCTTCGTCTTCTTCATGTTGCCTTTAATTCTTGCTGGACCAAAATAACAATCTTTGACTCGTCCTTGACTTGCATTTTGGCTGAGAAGACCTCGTTAAACGTTCCCGTGATGAACAAGTCGATAAGCCGTTTAAAATTTTGTCCTCGAACTCTTATAACCGATCCAAGAGGTAAAACCGGAGGCTCCACGCATCTCCAGCTCCGTTACTTCAATCGTTCTTCAACAAGTGCGGATGGCAGAGTTGTAATCTCTTCAACAAGTGCGGACTATGCGGATCGCAGAGTTGTATTCGGCAGACTTGTATCCGGCAGACTTGTATTCTTCTCATGGATAACTGCATCAAAACGTGTACTGCACAACATCGTGAAGAAGAAAACTGCTGAAAGATTGATGAAAGTTCTCTTGAATATGTATGAAAAACCTCTGTCCATTAAGAAGATGTTTCTCATGAAAAAAATATTCCACTTAAATATGGAAGAAGGTGTCCTGTTACAGCGCAAATGAATTAGTTTAACAAAATTGTAAACTAGTTGTCATCCGTTGAAATCGAAGTTGAAGACAAAGTGCAAGTCCTAATTTTTTCACTTTCTACCAAATAGTTAGGAGTCAATAAAGATAGCAGTTAGTAATTTTGTGGGTACTCAAAATCTAAAATTTAATGATGTCCGAAATCATATCTTTAATGAGAAAATTCGTGGGAAATTTCCTGAAGAAACATTTACGAGCTCTGCCTTTAATGAAGAAATCATAGGCTGCTGATTAACAGAAAAGGACACATTTTGTTGTAATACCTGTTTTGTTATTTGTGAATTGCGATTATAGTTTTTTATGTTTATTTTAAGTTATATGTTCGACAAAAAAAAATCCGCCCAACTTTTTCTGAGCCTATAAAATTACGTCCCTAATTGGCAATAGATCGACTATTACGTATGATTATTTTGTAATGAACCTTCCGTTTCTGTGTGTTGAGTTATGAAAATAGAAAAATTCAATATAAAAAAGATATATTTTGGTATATTAAATTTAATTTTTTAATGAACTTTCCATTTTCCTATTTTCTTATGTGAGTCACTGTTGCATATATGGTTTTTTATAATGAAAATAACATCTATAAAAAACAAGACAAGATCTTCATAATACAAAGTACATGAATTTTCATATTACAAAACAAAAATTAATTAATATATTTAAAACTATATTATCTATGGTGTATATATGTAATTGGGATTAGTATATATCTTATTATATAAAGCAGGATGCGCTCAACGTGAGCGCAACACGTAGACAAAATTGTAACTCTCCAAATCGTGACATGTGTTAATTTTAATTGAGATTGTGACATGTGTCAATATATTAATATAAAAATATAAATTTTCCTTTTCTACATTATTTATTTCTTAAATCAAATTGTAGAGTAATTAAAAGGAAATAATAGTCTAAAAAAGGAAAATAAAAAATATTATTAAAAAATTAAAAGGAAATAGTAAATCAAAAAGACTAAAAAAACAAAATAAGAAAAATTATTTATAATTGTAGTGTAACTAAAAAGAAATAATAGTAAAATAAAATAAAATAAGACATATTATTAATAAATTAAAAGAAAATAGTAAATTAAAAAAACTTGAAAAGGAAAATAAGACAAATTATTTTCAATTTCTAAAAATATTAGTGTGACACATGAAAAACTTGATATTCATGAGATTAAGATATGTGTCTAAATTTTAATTTTGATATCATTTCCATTTATTTTTTATAATACTTTTTTATTTCTTTACTAATATGTTTTGTTAATTTTTTTACTATTTGTTTAATATTAATGACATATATAGACATAAATTTGATATGACAATTTTGGGTATTATTGATTGACAAGGAATGCATTAAGTAAAAATATGGTTTTAATATGATGGAAGAAGTAGATGAATTGTATTGCGAGATGAAATATATGGAGTTGAAATCTAGTTTGAAACAAAGTTACTAATCAACATCCAAAATAAGTGTGCGAGTAGCCAATCAAAATCTAAATATTTACATCAACAAGATTTAATATATATTTCTTACATTTTCATAAAGTTTATCTTTATTAAATTTAATCGATTACCAACAACATGTGTTTTACTTTGCTTTTTATCATTTATAAATAAGTTATAACTAAAACTCCGCGTATTAAGCGGATCCTAATCTAGTATATACTATATAAAAGTTGATGCTATTTGAAACTAAAAGCGTCCACATAGGATTTAAAACGACCAATAATTATATGCCACATTAACATTTAAAATTAAATTAGTTTTTTTTTATTGTTAATAGGAATTTTTCCATTTCTTTAAAGTTCGTTTTTTAAAATTTTTAACAAACTTTTCCATTTAAGGAAATCTATGCATTTTGAAAAATATAAAGTGAAATAAAATAGTTAATAAATTTTCTATTTTTTCAATTTGACATTTTTTTTGTAAAAGCAAATAAAACGAAAAAGTAAACATGGCAAAACATACATATATGAAATAAAGAAGCAAATACAATTTTGGTAATACATGAAATTACTAAATCGAAGGATCCAAATGAAAACAAGAAAATCAAAAATTAGATAATAGAGTGAATAAAGAAAAAATGTCAATAAGAAATTTGTTTAGGAAATAATTTATTGTATAAATATTTATATGTGTATGTGTTAACGTATGTTCGTGACTTTGTGTGTTCTTTTCAAGTTTTTATGCATACATGTTTTGGTTTTTTATATGTGTGTTACTCTCCACAAAATAATTTAGAATTTTTTGAACAATGTGCTACTTATGTTACTATATTATAATTATCTTAAATCATATTTCTTTGCTTTGTTTTTGTTATTAGATTGTTTTAAAAAACGATTATCGAGGTACGTAATTTTATATTTTTGTCACTTATATAATTTTTTGTTTTAAATTTTAAGAGTTTGATCTCTAATCATGTTAAGTTTCTATAAGAAAATTTTACTACACTCAATCATTTATTTTTATAGTATTCCGCAAATATTATGCAATACGATGAAAAATTTGATATAAATTATGATAGCTAGAGCAAAAAACTATAACAGTCACAGATACAAAAAAAAAGTCCGTTAATAATATGTTTTTTGTGATAAAACTGGCTGAAAAGATTGATGCTGACACTAACAATATTAAGTTGTTATAAAACATGTTAACAAGAAATTTCTAATATATGAATGTAAATTAGATACAAAAATATATACATTAATTGATTTTTTTTTAGAGAGAAAGATTAAAAATCAATTAATTTTGTGGTGATTAAAGCGTTTTCAAAATGTAATACTTACATTTTTCTCATAAATCTCATTAAAACTATGGCCGCTTCACCTTCTTCCACTTTCGCTAAGCAACTTTCTCGCTTGGTTTTTGAGGAGTTTGAAAAAAAAAATAGTATTCAATACTATATAAAAGTTGAAGCTATTTCCTTCTAATTCAAATTCATCTGATTTAAATTTTCTATAGCTTGTGTTTGTCCATTCAGTTATTGCAGTGGTAGAATTTAGCAAATATTGTACATATGCAATAGATCTTAAGATGTTATGTCATATATTTTCTTTTTGCACATATGATTATGTGTGTAAATACTATTGTATGCAATTAGATCTTACTTGGAATAAGATCTTATATGTTAAAATTGAATATATTATGCAACTATTTTTGAGATGCAATGAACACAAAAAATTATCATTGAGATGATATTCAATAAAGCCATTCACAAAGATATATTAGCATTGAATGAAATGTTGATTAAGACCATAAGAATAAAACATAAATTGTTTATAAATGTAAATGATATATACTATTAATGAATAAAAATATATAAGCGGAAAATGAATTTTTATGCTGTTAATACTAAGTTAAGGATACTGTAAAATATAAACTATGAGCTGGTTATAGCTTTTAAACAAATTGAGAAGATCAATATAATAATTATCAAGTAATATATATATATATATATATATATATCAAATTCAAGTATTTACTCTGATATAACTATTTGATTTTATATATCACAAAAAACTAAAAATTATTAAATTTGCATATTGAAAAACCAATAAATCAATAAAATATTTAAAATATACACAAATATATTATATTATTGACCACATATAATCAATTTATTTTTTAGATTTACACTGTTAGAATTTGAAAATTTAACAATAAAAATCGTTATGAATATTTTTATATATTGGATATATATTATGAAAAAATAAAATTTAATAAATATTATTAGTCGTTATTTTTCAATAAAATATTATACATAAAATCCGCGTAGCACGGATCCAAAACCTAGTACTAAATAAAAGTTCATGCTATTAGCTTCTAAGACTATCCACGTAGGATTTAAAATAACCAATAATTACATGCCAAATCAGCATTGCGTATTAAGTTAATTTTCTTTTTGTTATTAATAGAAAATTAAGACAATTCCTTATTTTTCATAAACTCGCAACTTTAAGTAATTTTCATTTTTTATGTCTCTTTTAATTTTGATTTTCTTTTTAAAATTTTATATATTATAGATTATGAAACTTTATTAATTTCAAGGAGATAGTAATCTTAATTATAAAAAATCATCTATAACTTATTAATTACCAAAAAATTGTTATTGTTATTTTTTTTATTAGAAAAGGAAGTCAAATCTGGTTGTATGTGAAAATATTTTTTTATTTATCAAAAACATTTTTTATAAAAGAATAATATTATATTCTCTTCATGTTATTGCGATCCTATAAGGTAAGCATGGTGACGAATCTAATGGTTTAAAATTGAAGTGGTACAATGGGAGATAGAAGTTGAGAGAATATTGATATGGCAAAGGATAACAATAGGTGGAGGAGAAAACATGTCAAACTATAGATGCTATAGTTTCATTATCGCAAGGGAGATAAAATAAACATAAAATTTGTACATTGATCGATTAGTGCATACATTGTGTTTCGTATGTTCAGTTTCCAATGAGATAGACGATCTTTATAGGGTTTGAATATTTTTTAAAAAATCATCTATTTTACACTTTAGAGTTAACCAAAAAATCAATGTACTTAGTCTTATATATTTTTAGTATTTAAATAAGAGACTTAATGGATCGATGTCAAGGAAAAAATAGAGAGCCGTGAGATCGTTCATTAGGAGTTCAAGTGATATAAAAACAGTTGGACCACGTGCTAGAGAGACTTTGTGTGTGGTTGGAATGTCAGAGTATATATAAGATGATCCACGAATAACCATCAGCAACTTTTCAAATTTAAATGGTTTTGAAGGTGCAAAATTTCTACGAAGCTAATTCTCCGTGAAAAGGTAATATTCAAGTATCATCGATTTGGATCGAAATTCCACAAATGTGACGTGATTAAATTGGATTCTTCTATTTTTTAATTTTTAGGTCGATTAAGTAAATATTTTTGAAATATTTCTTAAACAAATATTTGGAGAACTACAAAATTAGTTAAATATGGAAAATAATAGAGTTTAAGAGAGTTTATAACCATTATTCCAATTTGAAAACTATAATTGAACTTGGCGATTTCTTAGCAAATATAGAACTACAAAAGTCTTTGAACAATAAAATACTCCAAAACATCAATATTATCGGAACCTCCGACGACTTCTATTGAGAATACTCAGAAGATTTACTAAGAAGATGAGATGTTCCAAGGTAGATTAAGTGATAATTTATCAATGCAACTAATAAAATTAAACTAAAAAAATAATCGTATTTGATTTTATCGTTGATGTCCTCTGATTTATATGTTCTATGTAAATTTTGCAAAAAAGTAATTTTTACTTATTTTGTTTGGTGTTAACAATATATATATATATAATATATAAAATTTATTCCTTTTAATAAAATTTTAAATCCTAACAAGGTAATGAAATGACTAATACTTACTAAGTTTTAATTTCTTAATATATTTTGTGCATTTTTATGATTTTGTAAGAGAACAAAGTTCACTCGATATTTATTACTCAAAAACACACAAAATAAAAGTTATTTATAATTTTGGTTTAAATTTTAAGTTTTTCCTGAACGGCCGGGAAGAAATACCAATTTAGGGATGTTCGAGAAAAAATCATGATTATTTTGTGAAATTTTTGTTTCTAGTCGATTATTCATAAATAAGCTGCTATTTGACGTTCGAGACAAAATTTACTTAATTTTGTTGTATTATATAATAAAATTACATTATAATAGTTGATTATTAGAAGCGGACTAATAACGTAATTAAAGCCTACAATATTTATATAGCAAATTCTTTTATTCAGTAAGAAAATATAAAAAAAAATAAAGTTGTAAGATGCAGGTAAAATGATAACTTACCAGATCACGACACATGTCATTGTTATTCTAGACAGCGACACGTGTCAATATACTAATATAAAATAATATAAATTTTTCTTTTTTAATTGTTTAGATCCTAAAAAAATCAAAATAATAAATAAATAAAAGTTTTGGTTTTCTAAAACTTTTTGTTTCCATGCAGAATTGATTTTGTTATCTTTCCATTTTTCTTGAAGTATTTAACATATAAATATTGAATTTTGAAAAACAAATCAAAGAGAAGTAAAACGTAAAACTTACTGTTAAAAACTTTCAAATAAAATAAAATAAGTAAAGTTATAGAAAAATAAAAACTAAATCCAAAATATAGAAACTATAAATTTTATATAAAATTCATAATGTACGAAATTAGAAAACTAATTTACACGTCTAGATTTTTCATAATATGTATTTTTATATAACATTCATATTGTAGACAATTAGAAAACTAATATATAATTAATAAAATATAACTTGTAGTTAGGATTTGATTTTTTTGTAAAAAAGGCGTGAAATGCGAATTATAATGTAAAATCTAATTATATGAGTTATAATCACACGGGTTATCAATTTAAAATCTAAATATTTACGGTAATAACTTTTTATGTATTTTTACCCGCATTCCACGCGATTCTAATCTAGTTCTCGAAGATTTTGGGAATAAACACTTTAAATTTTGACGAACTTAAAAAGTGCATGTAAGTGAAATATAGCTAAACAATATATATATTTTTTAATTCTTTTATATCATGACTACATCTTCCTGAATATATGTTACAAGTTACAACTACCAAATTTATAAACAACATGTATGCTAAACATGTTGGAACAAATTTAAAGGGCCAATGGGCCTTGTTAATTTTACTATGGTTTGAAAACAAATGAAAGTGATTTTTGTTCCACATCGACAAAATCAACATCTTTGGATTAGTATAAATATATACAAAGATATATTTTTGTTCAAATGGGTAACACCATGGTATGTGTAAGAGAGGAGAAAAAATACCAAACGAGCGCCGCTGCCGCCGAACCAGGCCGGGCGTGGGCTGTGGGCCGTGGGCTCGTTTGTTTTCCACTTAGGGCACTTTTTTGGATATATTTTTTGGATATAATTTGCACTTAGGGCACTCGGACATATCTTTTGGATATGTCCGACTCAAAGATTTTTTTTTTTTTTTAGGTATATATTTTGACTCCATAAATCTCGCCCAACGTTTTCCACTCCTCTCTCCATTCGGTTAAAACTGCTGAGAGATTTCCTCCACGTGATAGAGATTCTCGGATCACAGGACCGCACACTCCTTGATTATAAAATAAGCCATCTCTTCATTCATTTGTTGCTCATGCTCTGAAATTGATCAGAAACAAAACATCCAACTTTCTCTCTCTTTTCGTCTCTTCTTCAAAAGTATGTTTAGTCGAGAGTATATCGTAGTTATAGTTCGTAGATTCTAATTTCGGGTGTCGCGAATCAGTCTCGTCAAGGTCGTATCCTGGGATTCATTATCGCATTAGACCGTCACACAACGGGCGATATTTTGAATTAAGGAAAGATATTCATCTCGCTTCCTTGAATTGCTTTTCCGTTTCTATTTTATTTTTTGATTCGGTTACGCTTTTATTTATCGTTTATCAGTTTTATAAAGTAGTTTCTAATTCCGATTCTAACAGTCTTAATTCAAAATATCCGCTTCTAGCCTATAGCTAAAATCAGATAGATTTCTGCAAATTCTAGTAAACGATTTCAAAGGTTTTAATCGCTCGAATTTTAAATACCTTAAACGTTTCTGTGAACGTTTTGTAACGTTTCTATGAAACATTTTTGAACATAAACGTTTTTTTTCTTCTGCTTCAATCGGGATTCGGTTTTGCGAACGCTCCTTAGGTTTCTGTAAAACGATTCTTAAGCGATCTAAATTTTTGTTTTCGCGAACGCTTTTAAGCGAGTTTGCGAAATGCTTCAAACGCTAATAACAGACCGTTTCCGCGAATGCCTCTAAGCGAGTTTGCGATTCGGGTTTCTAGCAGAAATATAAAATGGTTTTCACAAACGCTTTATAGCGATTTTTGAAACGTTTATGTGGAATCTCAAACGGTTTCTAGAAACGTTATATAGCGATTTCTGGTAAAACACCATTTTAAGCGAATCTGGAAATGCTTATCAGCATCTTCCATAAAAACGCTACATTGAGATTCACAATTAATTAACTTTGATTTATTCTGTTTAGATAAATCATTAAGTTTTCTGTCAGATACTAATCTGTGTGTTTTTCTGTCCACAGATGGCTGATAACAACGACAACATGGATGTGACCATGACTGTTACACCCGCTGTGACAACGACAACACCTGCTGTCGATGCGTCTGCTGAGACTTCTAATGGAAACGGGGCAAATGAAATGACACGCCGAGCTTTGTTCGGTGCTGGTCTTCATGCTGTGGCAGTGCCAAACGAGGCTAACCATGTGATCCCGTCGATGCTGAACTCAGTCTCCCAAGGACTGATGCCGGATAAATTCGATGGAAAAGGCTTCAAAACATGGCAGCAAAAGATGCTGTTTTTTATGACCACTTTGAACTTTGAGAAGTTTCTCAAAGAGGATAAGCCGATGCTCCCTGCTAGGAACACTGATGTTTACACTCTTGCGAGCGTGGAAGCTTGGATCCATGGGGATTTTTTGTGCAAAGGTCAGATCCTAGGCCGCCTGGTTGATCCTCTGTATGAGATCTACTGTCATGCAAAATCTTTCAAGGCACTCTGGATGGCTCTCGAGAAGAAGTACAAGTCTGATGACGCTGGGTTACAGAGATTTTCGACGGCGAAATTTCTGAACTTTAAGATGGTGGACTCCAAACTGATAATGGAGAAAGTGAAAGCTCTCCAAAGGATCTGTCAAGAGATAGAAGTGGAGGGCATGTCGATATGCGGGATCTTCACTGTGAACAGCTTTATCGAGAAGCTACCTCCAGGTTGGTCAGACTTCAAGAACTACCTCACGTTCAAGCGTAAAGAAATGTCTCTTGAAGATGTGATCCGAAGGTTGAAGATTGAGGATAACAACCGCGCTGCTCATGGCATTCAGATTCAGGGACACGGTGTCAACATGGCTAAAGAGAAGGCCAAGTTGGCCAAGCTCAAAGGCAAAAGGAAGCTCATGTCTCCCCAAAAAAATACTTTTGCATCTCTGAAAGTCTCTGGTTCCACAAACTTCAAGAAGAACAAGTTCGAAAAGAAGTTCAATGGAAAGTGCCACCACTGTGGTAAGATTGGGCACAAAGCTGATGTTGCAAGAGCAAGGCAAATGCAAATGGGAAAGCCCAAGCAAATCTGACGGAAGATGATATGTGTGCTGTGGTAACTGAAGCCAACATGGTGGAAGACAACCCGGTGGAGTGGTATTACGACACTGGTGCGACCACACACATCTGCTTTGATAAGGCCATGTTCAGCCTCTACAAGAAAAACAAAGCTGAGGAACAACTCTTCATGGGGAACACGGTTGTGTCTAAGATTGAAGGTAAGGGCAAAGTTATTATGAAACTGACTTCGGGACGTGAGCTTCACCTCAAAACGTGAAGCATGTACCTAACATGCGGAAGAATCTGATCTCCGGAAGTATGCTGAGCAAGCATGGATTCACTGTGAATTTCGAGTATGCTAATCTTGTTCTTAGGAAGCCTGGGGTGTTTTTGGGTAAGGGGTTTGTGAAGGGTGGACTTGTCAAAATGTCTGTAATGACAGTCCTCCCAAAAAATGTTTCTGCTTCTGATTCTGTTGCTTCTGCTTCTGATTCTGTTGCTTCTGCTTCTGTTGTTGTTTCAACTCCAATGAATGAAAATCCTCTTGCTTACTTGGTTGAGTCATTTGATACTTGGCATGAACGTTTAGGACATGTTAATTATAAAACAATTCGAAAAATGCAAAATATGAATGTAATTCCAAAATGCAAAACAAGTAAAGAAAAATGTGAAGTTTGCGTATAGGCCAAACTCACTAAAAAACCATCACCCCAAGTTGAAAGAACTACCGAACCTCTAGGTTTAATACGCACAGATTTGTGTGATTTAAAATATGTGCAAACTAGAGGCGGTAAAAAGTACTTTGTCACCTTCATAGACGACTGCACAAAATATTGCTATGTATATCTGTTACGTAGCAAAGATGAAGCGCTGGAAAAATTCAAAGAGTATAAACTCGAAGTAGAAAACCAGCTTCAGAAAACTATCAAAGTAGTTAGAAGTGATAGAGGAGGGGAGTATAGTGAACCATTCAATGCATTCAGCAGGGAAAATAGTATTATACATCAGACAACCGCTCCTTACTCACCAGAATCCAATGGAGTTGCGGAACAAAAAAATCGAACTCTCAAAGAGATGATGAATGCAATGTTGCAGGAATCTGGGTTAGTCCAGAACATGTGGGGGGAAGCGCTGCTTACCACCAACTATATCCTCAACAACATACCGCATAAAACTACTGGTAAATCACCATATGAACTTTGGAAAGGTAATGTACCTTCGTACAAATACTTGAAAGTCACAGTTGGGCCCAAAACAGTAGACTGTATTTTTATCGGATATGCACACAACAGCAGTGCTTATCGATTTTTGGTGTACAAATCAGAAATACCAGATATACACACAAATACAGTTATGGAATCAAGGAACCATCATTCTTTGAACATATATTCCCGTGTAGGGATAAAAGTAATCCAAAGCGGACTCGTTAACAATGAGACGAAGCAAGCACTTCTGGTACCTCAGCAAATGAAGTTGAAGAAGTTGAATATGAACCTAGACGAAGCAAAAGAGCTCGTAAGGGAAAATCTTTTGGCGAAGATTTCTTAATGGCGTTCCTTGCAGAAAGTGATCCAAGAACCTTTTCAGAAGCCATGTCTACACTAGACGCACCTTATTGGAAGGAAGCTGTTAATAGTGAAATGGATTCTATCTTGCAACATAATACTTACGAGATAGCTGGTTTACCACAAGGGTTTAAAGCACTAGGGTGTAAATAGATTTTCAAAACAAAACCGAAAACCGATGGCGCAATAGATAAGTACAAGGCTAGGCTTGTGGTGCAAGGATTCCGGCAAAAAGAAGGCTCAGATTTCTTTGACACCTATTCTCCGGTGACGAGAATAACTTCAATCAGAATGATCATAGACATTGCAGCCTTGCGAGATCTAGAAATCCATCAAATGGATGTAAAAACTGCTTTTCTCAATGGAGATTTAGAAGAGGAGATCTATATGAAACAACCTGAAGGGTTTGCTATCCCAGGACAAGAACACAAAGTCTGTAGACTCGTGAAATCATTATATGGACTTAAACAAGCTCCTAAGCAATGGCATGAAAAGTTCAACGATGTAATGACGTCAAATGGTTTCAGCATAAATGAATGCGACAAATGCATATACATCAAAATTACTCCAAAATAGTACATTTTTTTGGGTTTATATGTAGATGATATGCTCATTATTGCAAACAATAAAGACATTCTCAATCAAACTAAAAGCATGCTCAAAGGAAAATTTGACATGAAAGACATGGGACTAGCAGATGTAATTCTAGAGATAAAAATTATAAGAACTCCCGAAGGAATCACCCTATCCCAAGATCATTATGCTGAAAAGATACTCAATAGATTTAAGATCTACTCGACTGAAACTGCAAAAATTCCAATAGACCCTCAACTTCACTTGACCAAAAATTCTGGTGAACCGGTGTCACAAGTGGAGTATGCAAAAGTAATCGGAAGTCTGATGTACTTAACAAACTGTACTAGACCCGATTTGGTGCACTTAGTAAATTTACTTAGTCTCTATACCAGTAATCCGGGACATAAGCATTGGAAAGCTATAACTAGAGTATTAAACTACTTACGTTATACCACAAATCATGGCATGTACTATCGTAAAGAACAGCAGTTTTGGAAGGATACAGTGACACAAACTGGATCGCAGATTCCAAAAACTCAAAATCCACTAGCGGATACATCTTTACACTTGGTGGTGCAGCAGTGTCCTGGAAATCTTCTAAACAAACTCTGTCGGCCAGATCGACCATGGAATCTCAGTTTGTAGCTTTAGACAAAGCTGCAGAGGAAGCAGAGTGGCTTCGAAATTTCTTGGAAGATATCCCAATGTGGGAGAAACCTGTGCCTCCAATACGTGTACACTGTGATAGTCAATCAGCTATAGCACGGGCACAAAGTAACCTATATAAGGGTAAATCGCGTCATATCGGAAGACGACATAAAACCATTAGACAACTAATCTCAAATGGTGTAATCACATTTAGATTACATTAAGTCAGTAGACAACCTAGCGGATCCATTTACTAAAGGTTTGACACGAGATCAAGTTGCAAAATCATCAAGAGGAATGGGTTTAAAGCCTACGAATTAAGAGGATGTTTGATGGAAACCCCACCTACTATGACTGGAGATCCCATGATGTAGGTTCAAAGGGAAAACTAAATCAAGCCGAATCTGCTAAGAGCACTGAGAGACTACTGTCTTCTCCCAGTTCCCATGATGATGTACAGTGCTTCCTGTATGTGTAGAGGATAAGCTTTGCTTTTAATGATTTGAGTCAATAACTTTGAGATATCAATGAAGTATTACAGGATACTTCTGCAAACAAAGTTAATGGAAAATCACCTTGTGAGTGTGAAATGGGGCCGTTTCTAGGATAATGAAAGAAAGACTATATTTTCCAAGTTCACTCATGATTAACCAGGCATGTTCAGGGCCACAACGAACACAATAGAGAACTTAGTTCTACGAGAAAACGAAGCTGGGTTATAGCTGCTGTCTCGGTTTACACCAAACTCCGGATGGTTCAAGACATCATGTTCACCATCTGGCCAAGTAAACCTGACAGATATTAACAATGAGTGGTTCAAGGTTGAAAAATGCCACCAACTCAGACACAGTTAGTTTTCGCATATACTCTCGAAAGTCTGTCTAGTCTAGTCAAGTCGTGTCTAGTCTAGTCAAGTCGTGTCTAGTCTAGGCAAGTCGTGTATAGTCTATCGAGTATGTTGAGTCTTCATATGTTTAGAGTCATTTCTATTCATGTGGGGATTGTTGGAATAAACTTAATGGGCCAATGGGCCTCGTTAATTTTACTATGGTTTGAAGAGAGATGAAAGTGGTTTTTGTCCCACATCGACCAAATCAACATCTTTGGATTAGTATAAATATATACAAAGATATGACTTTGTTCAAATGGGTAACACCATGGTATGTGTAAGAGAGGAGAAAAAATACCACACGCGCGCCGCCGCCGCCGAACCGAACCGGGCCGGGCGTGGGCAGTGGGCTCGGTGGCTCGTGGGCTTGTTGGCTCGTTTGCTCGTTTGTCTTTAAATTTGCACTTAGGGCACTTGGGTACTTGGGTACTTTGGTATTTGGGTATTTCGGTATGTGTCATCGGGTCGGATCTCGGTTTCAGTTGGATCCGCGTCCGAGTCAAAGATATTTTTTTTTGGATATATCTTTTGACTCCATAAATCTCGCCCAACGTTTCCCACTCCTCTCTCCACTCGGTTAAAACTGCTGAGAGATTTCGTCCACGTGAGAGAGATTCTCGGATCACAGAACCGCACACTCCTTGTTTATAAAACAAGCCATCTCTTCATTCATTTGTTGCTCATGCTCTGAAATTGATCAGAAACAAAACATCCAACTCTCTCTCTCTCTCCGTTCGTCTCTTCTTCAAAAATAAGTTTAGTCGAGACTATATCGCAGTTATAATTCGTAGATTCTGATTTCGGGTGTCGCGAATGAGTCTCGTCAAGGTCGTATCCTGGGATTCATTATCGCATTAGACCGTCACACTACGGGCGATCTTTTGAATTAAGGAAAGAGATTCATCTCCCTTCCTTGAATTGCTTTTCCATTTCTATTTTATTTTTTTATTCGGTTACGCTTTTATTTATCGTTTATGAGTTTTATAAAGCAGTTTCTAATTCCGGTTCTAACAAAAACAAACAATTATTTTTTCCTTCCATCGAGACATTAAGATCATGTAGTATCTAAATTGTGTTACATAGGATAAATAAGAATCAGTAATTACCTTGTCCAATGTCTCGCGTCTCTTGGACAGCTACGATCTAAATAATTGACTTTACACAGAGAAATCATCTCAATTTTTCACCGGAAAACAGGAAAAACAAGAAAGCCAGCCACCACCATTCCCCGGTTTCGGATCATCCGGGTACAAACCAGGCTTCGGGTCAGGTCTTGATATGTCCGTTTTACCACTTTCACATTTCATGTTCAATGGTGTCTTTTGATCTTGTTGGTACTCTGGTAATCTACATAAACAAAAAGAAAGGATTTAAAACTAAACCCATATAGCTCATATTCACAACTAATTCAAAACCGGTTGGGTCCAACCAATCTGTTTCGAAGATTGGACCAACTACTTACGTGGGAAATGCGAAAGAAGCTGCGCTGTTATTACTGGTCTCAGAGCGATAAGACTTGGTCGGAGAAATCGGAATTTGTTGTGGTGGATCCGGTTTCAAAACATTAGTTAAGCCATCTCGATTAGAGGTTTTTGGTCCGGTTTCTACTACGGTTATATTGACTTCTTTGGTTCCAGCGTCGGTCAAAGTTATTTTGTTATCATTAATGTTGTTGCTGTTGTTGTTAATATACGAAGGAGTATAGTCGAAATTGGTGAGTTCTCCAGATTTATACATTTTGGAGAAACTTTGATCTCCCATGTGAATACTGAACAAAGATTCGTTCGATTGGATACTCCATTCTTGTTTAGGAGTCATCGTGGTTGCGAAAACCGATGGTGGAATCCGATCTGGTTCATATCCTGGTTTTATTTCTTGGTCCATTTTTGTATCTTTCTCCAAAGGAAAAAGAAAACAGATATGTTAGAGTTCAATACATGAATGTGAATAGATTTCCTTAAAAATGGAATATATGTAGAAAATATACACTAGATAGCCAAATTTTACTATCTTATTTGCAAAAGCGACGGATAGCAAAACCGTGAATAAGTTGTTTATTTGTCGAGTGTAGTTTTTTAAACAACATGGATTTTTCGTACGTTTTTAACAAATGTTATGATGGGCTTAACTCGTATGTCAACTGCAAAGTGAAATATTAAAATAATAGAAATATTGAATAGGTAAACGAATTGAACTTAATAAAGTTTATGCGGAATAATCATAAAATGCTAAAAGCTAGTTTTAATAGATTAATGACATATTTTTTTCTAAGTTATATTATTACCGTGCTTGTAATATATAGCGGTATCACTTTTCAACAACGTCAAAACGTAAAAAGTTGATGAATACTCTGAATGGTAAAAATAACGCAATCATATTTTTAAAACGTGGAAAAATAGTATATCATACATCATCGCTATTTTACATCACATTACGCTATTTGTTAAATCATACACAAAAACAACACTCGTTATTTATGGTTTGCCACCGCATATTTTTTTTCTCAATGTTAAGAAAGAAATTTAGCTATCTAACAAATAAACCCACATTTGTAACCAAAATCAGAGCTATCACCTTTAATCAAGCTGAAGCTGAGAGTTCTTCACGAACCAAAAGGCTGAAAGGAACAATTTCTTTCTTTTTAAAAATGTGTTGAAAATAAATCAAATCTGTGTCGTCATTAATAATGACTTTTTATCGTTGGATAACAAACCTAATCAAACTAACTAATCTCCATTAGAGAGTTAATTATAAAGACAAGAGATTTGGACTTCAGTTATAAGTTATAACCAAATCTGTGTCGTCATTAATAATGACTACTTTTTTCGTTGAATAACAAATATAATTGAACTAACTAACTAATCTCCATTAGAGAGCTAATTATAAACACAAAAGAATTTGGACTTCAGTTACAAGTTGTAACCAGAAATTAGGACAAATAATTAACAAAACAAAAAATTGGGACAAATCCAAAGGCTGAGAGCCTAATTCGGAGATGTTATTATTATGCAACAGGAAGTGTTTAACTCTTCTTGATTTCGTTATCCGTATTAAGTTTTTTTTTTTGGGTTAAATTGTTGATACTTTTTGTAAAATATTTTTTGGGTTTAGATAAGAATGTTTTGATATTTCTTGTACATTATTAAAATAAATATGCTCAGTTGTTATTTAAAAAAAAAATATATATATATATATATACATGTAAATTAAGCAACTTGTTTTATATATTGTGACATTTGAGTATTTGTTTTGGCATATTTGCGAAGTTTTGTTTATTTCATTTATCTAGAACATATATGTTTGCTAATTATAAAATTTTATTTAAATACAATAATAAAACTGTGTCTTTCTCCAAATATAAACTGATTAGTCCTTAATATTATTTGTGAAGTGATTTTGGAGAAAACGCTTACATGTCACCTCTACAATCACTCTCATCAAAAGAATTATGATGTGATTTGAAAAAATATGATTTGGTTTAAAAAATAATGACATGGCGAATTTTTAAAGGTATTTTCGATTATAAATTTAAATTAATCATAACTAAATCTCCTACCAAATCTTGCATAACTTCAAATTTAATTTGAAATTAACGAAAATCATATATTCCATAAAAAAATATATCAAATTTTGTGACTGAAATATAAAAAATCATACGTATTCTTTTAATTACCAAATTTAAAAATATTTAATTACTACTTATATATTGAAAATTGACCCAAAAAATACATAAAGCTATGAAGTTTGATTGAATTTGACCAACTAATAAGCGGTTGTTTTCATGCCTTAAAGTATTTGTTTTATATATTTTTGCATTCATGTATAATTTTTTTGGTAAAAAGTAATTAATTTTATTTTTTAAATTCAATTAAAAAGTACTACCTAATCGAATTAATCCAAAATCTAAAACAAAAAATTTAAATTTAAATTTATTTTCACCATTTCTATATCTTTCTGAAAACAAAATTCCAATCAGAAGTATTTGGAAAAAAAAAAAATCCAAACCAGATTATAAAGAAAAATCAAAAGATGAAGGCGGTAAAAATTTGGTAAACATAGGAGATAAAGAAAAAAAGTGAAGAATCTATATTAAATATTTTTTTTTTTTGAATTCTAAGACACAAAGTATCTTATTTTATTTTGAAAATGTTATTTACAATTAGGTATGACGTGGATAAAATATTTTAATACTCCATTTGTATCACTTTAGATGATGTTTAAGGATATTGCACACATAAAAACAACAACATAAATAATATAATTTTTATGTACTTTCTACATTAAACAATCGTTTATTATGTAAATAAAATTAATTCAACCAATCACAAAAAATACTGTAAAATTCAAATAGTCACAAAAAATAAAATATATTAAATTTTTACCTAGAAAATGAAAACATCAATTAATTTGATATAAAAAAACTTTTTCTAAAATATCAATCAATTTGATACAGAGAGAGTATGAGATAATAAACATGTATCTAAAAATTTTCAATAAGTATCGAAAATGACTTATACCATCTTACGCAAAATATCAATTATGCATTAGTCTAGTTGAAAATAAAAAATCTACAACTAAAATACTATTATCCTTTAAAATAAAAATTATATTCTTAAATCCTTTTATAAATTAAAAATTACAAATAAAATACGATTATCCTTTAAAATACAAAATATATTTTTTATCATATTTAAGTGTTGCATTAAGAAGATACAAAATCTTTATTATCATCTTCCTCTTTCTTTGTTCCCTTTTGAATATTGTAGTTTCTTATTCCTTATCATTAAGGTTGTCATCTTTGTTAAACCATTCCTTTTGCTAATCTCTTTCTCTTTGACATAGTTTTTTTAGAAGGGTTTATTTGTGCACATCCTGCATCATCTTCTTCATATCTCTCCCTTTTTGGTATCTTAAGTGTATTATCAACGATTTTAGCATCTTTGTCATTTTGGTTGATTTCATTTGTCAGAAAATGGCTGTAATGATAAACTAAAATTATATTATTATTTTAGAATTAACTAATAGAAAATATTATGTGTAACACCCATTTCCGTCATTTTGAGCCTTAGGTCTTGCGTCTTAATTTGCACAACAAGAAATACACCTGCAACCACTGAAAAGGAAAAAGAGGGATGAGCAACTAGGTTACTCAGTGAAAGCGATCACACATGTCCACATGATTCACATTATACAACAATATAATTAAGCAAACATATATACTAAGCCTAGAAATATATACTAAGCCTAGAAATAGTCATGCAACATACAACCTAACGGCTAACAAAACATCAACCTAACATGTCTCGCATAACTCATCATCACACATATGACAAAACTCATCATCACATATCAGTATATCTCAACACTTATCAACATGACCCTTGGGCTGGCCGTCACCTCGAAAGGTCGTACGCCACCGTTGGCTCGTCAGCCAGTTTACGGATAAGGTAGACTTCGCTGCTTCTTGCGCAAGAAGCAAAGCTTACCACGGCCAAAGTATAACTCCAATGACGATGATTAAAACTCTTTTGGTCTCTCTGACATGTCCTCTGTCAGAAACAACCATAGATATGGCCATCCTTGCTCAGATTTGGCCGTAATCCACCTCCAAAAACCCCAAGTTGAAACCGGAAACAGATTTAAAATACTTAGGATTTTTGGGTTATGAGAACAATATTTTTTGGTCAACTTCAAACTCGATTTGTGGACAGACTGTACCTCGGATCGAATATCAAAAAACTGTTCGAGAAACTAGGCAACAAGATATTTCCAGTGATGCCACAATCACAATTTAACTCTTCTCGATCTTACCAGAAACGGCTCTCCAAAACCCTATGACGGAACCGTTTTCCCCTTCTTCTTCCTCCTCCTTTCTTTTCCGGTTCACTGCATCGTCTCTATCCTTACTTGCAGCGGCTTCTGCTGCCCCACGAGTCCTCCCTGCGATGCTGGTGGTCACGCCTCTGTCTATATCATGATACACCATTGGTCCCCTTACCGGAGATCTCCTCTCTACCGTTCTCTTCACATCGTTATCCTCCTCTCTATTCTTTGGGATCACTACGAGGAATCTGTCAGTGGCTTCTCCTCTTCTGATCGTCAGTTTCTCCTGCTCCGACCATCACAGTCATGCCATCAAACCAACGCCATCATCATCGGAGTTCACCTCCCCAAATGACCGCTTCGACTCCGTTCCTCTGTCGTTTCTCTCTCTCTACGTTTCCGTTCTTCTTTATTAGGATAATAAAGAATCCAGGTTTTCTCTCACGTTTAGCATGATATCAGAGCAAAATTGATCTAGATATCGATTTTTGTTTCTCTTCTTCTTCATCAAAACTCTAAATTTCTATTATCTTCTCTTCATCATGGTGTCCTCCACCGAAACCTCTAAATCAAATTCCGCCGAAACTTCTCCAGCAAGCAAAGATGAGATCTCTTCATCACCGTATCAGCAATCTCCATCAGACCATCCGCATCATGTTCTCACTCCGATATTGCTAAACGGTGAGAACTATGAGGGATGGACAAAACTTCCTCGTAATAACCTCCGGGCCAAACAAAAAATAGGTTTCATCGATGGGACTATTATCCAACCATCATCAGACTCTTCCAACTACAACAGATGGGTCACTGTCAACTCCATGTTAATCGGGTGGTTCTATGCAAATATAAAACCCAAAATTTACCATGCTATCTATGTTGTTGATGATGCTCGTGTGATGTGGAAAAACTTGCGCACTCGATTTTCTGTCGGAAACGTATCGCGAGTTGAAAGTTGATCTAGTGACTTGTCATCAAGATGGTCAAAAAATATTATTGGATCTTGGTTTTAATTTAAATAAAATAAGAAATAGCCATTTAATCATGCGTTTTTGTAGGAAAATAATTCAAAGTCAATTTAACACAAAATGGGAAAAAAAATTTGTTTTTTTCGAGTTGTATGATTGGTATTTGGATTACTAAAGTATTATTTTATTCATGTTATATTGTGTTTTGGACAAGTTTCAGTAATCAATATTTTTCCTGTAATTTAATAGACCAAAATTAAAGTTACCCTTCTTGTTAAAGATCTAAAGTTATTCTTCCTTTTTCTTTTCCTTAATCTTCATTAATTATTATTTCATCAGTTATAACTCCAATAATATCTGAAATTTAGAATAATAAAAATTTGGTTAATAGTAGAAATATGTAGACAATATATTTTGGGGGAATTTGGTAAAAAGGGACAAATTAATTCACATATTGTTCCAATAAATATTTTTTTTATTTTTTTCATCTTTTGTCTATACTATCCTTAATCAAATGTAAATAATAAAAAACAAATGATTTTCAAATCTTAAAAAAAATCAGAAAATTATAAAAATTGAAATAATAAATTAATAATCCATGTGAATGTATTGAAATATCGTTTTTGGAAAAATCAAAGTTAAAAAATATTTTTTTATTTGTTCTACGACCTCCAGAATTCACATTCTACTTCTACGAGTGAGAAAAATATTTGTTCTGCTTTTTGAACTATATCTATAAAACATAGAATTTGAATTCTAACGCTTGCTCTGTGTTCTACTATCTGGTAGATACGTTTTCTACACTTTGCTTTGAAAGTTAGAATATGGGCTTCCAACGCAAAACCAATTGGCAATGAGTGGATTGGCCCATATCCCTTATATATTACTTAGAATTCCTTTCAACTTCCGATGTGGGACTTTAGTCCCCAATACGCCCCCTCGAGATCATGGCTCTTTTGGCCACTAATCTCGAAATATTGGGCATGGAGAGGCGGGACCAATTTTAGGGTCCGACCTAGTTTCGATGGACTAACTTTTGGGTCAGATCAATTTTGGATCGGGTTGGACAGCGTGGATCGGGCTCTGATACCATGTTAGATAATGGGCTTCCAACTCAAAACCAATTGGCAATGAGTGGATTGGCCCTTACCATTTATATATTACTGTATTATTTTTCCAACTACCGATGTGAGACTTTCTTTCATTAACATCCCCCCTCACGCTCAGGCATGAACATCTGAAGCGTGGGCCATTATGGGAACATCCACGGGGTAGTCCAACAATCGGGTGGCTCTGATACCATATTAAATTTGGACTTATCATGAGTTTCCAACTCAAAACTAATTAGAAATGAGTGGATTGGCCCATATCCCTTATATATTAATTAGAATCCCTTCCAACTTCCGATGTGAGACTTTAGTCCCTAATACTAAATACTACCAAATCCTGAATACACATGCTACCACTCTCTCTATCTTATACCGCGTCCTGAATAGAAATTCTACCGTTTTTTCAATCTTCTACAGTACGTAGAATGTGTTTTCTGCGAAGTTAATTTAGAAAATTTCCCCAAATCTAAGATCTACAGTTAATGAATATTCCCAATATTTTCCCATATCTTTATTCCGAAAACGACGACATGTGAATATTGTTCATGATATTTTTCTTCTTCGTTTCTAAGTCTAAGCGCCTAAAAAAATGATCAACCTCATTTTTGTACATAGAACCATCGATGAAGAGATTATTAGAATCAAACTAGTTGATGAAACCCGTCACTAAGAACCTAAAATCACTTAATTTGGTTGAATTTTGAGTAAAATTAAATTATAAAGTGAAGAGTGAAGAAGAGTGAATGTGTTCTTGTTCTGAGCAAAAATCGTGAAGGAGAAAAGAGAAAGAGGAATCGTGACCGAGAGAGAAGAGGAAGAAAAACTCACGCGGACCCCACATATTTTAATTCAAACCAAGTGAAATTTTTATTAAACCGGAAGCAAATTTCTTTAAAAATTGCTTAAAATATTTTTTAAATTAACAAAAAAATATTTGTTAACATTATTCAAGGGTAAAAACGGATTTCTTTTAAATTAAATCTTAATGGGACAATGTTATATATATGAAAGTTTATTGGGACAATAGGTGAGTTAATTTGTCCATATTTGACAAATTTCTCTATTTTTTTGTCAAGGTTGTAAAAAACTAAGGGAGACTTGTTAGAATGGTACGTTTTCTGACTTTAATGTCAAGCGGGGTACTTTCGTAGGGAAAATTGTAGAACTAGTACACTTTTTTGAAAATGGCTAAAATACCCTTACGTTTTGGCAGAGTCTGCGTGAATTTTGTAGACTTAAGGCTAAGGTTGGATAGACTCTGCTTAAACTTTACTAACTGTGTAGCCTTAAGGCAGATATAATGTGTCAATTGTGTAGCCTTAAGGCAATATTGTGTGTACTTTTTTGTAAACTTAAGGCAGATATTGTGTGTGCATTTTTGTAGACATAAGGCAGATAGTGCTCGTCAGACGGTAGCATACTGTTCGCAGGGCCTGGCTTGACATTTGCAACGTAACTAAATTGTATAAACGGTCGGATTTTGAAGTCAATTACAATGTGCTCCTCTCTTTTCACAATAATAACAAGAATGCCATTACTTCTTACTTTTTTGAGTTTGCTATAAACCTTTTCAACTTCTCCATCTTTAACCTAGATCTACTATTTCGATTTCACCTTCAAAGGGAGATTTCATATTTTCCAAGAGACGGAAGCGAAATCCGAGTATAAGATTGTTTACAGATTTCGATTTTGAACGAAAGTACATACATTCTTCGGAAAGATGATCTTCGTTTACATCTAACAATATCTGCTGGTCAAATATAATCTAGGGGTTGAAGACGAGCATATTTCCGGGAAGAACGAACACATGTAACACTTCAAAACATTACACTAGTTATCTAAACCACCATCTTCTAAACTGCGTCTAGAGCTATAGTACGTCTTCGGCAGAGCTATATCTAAAAGACTCTGCTAAAGTGTAGAGCTCTGCCAAAATCTTCTAAGATAGTGTGTTGCAAATCTTTTGCAGTTAATCTACTAGTGAAAATTATCTTTTTTGCAGATAATGTTGCATTTATTGACTGTTTTTGGACAACGGAAGGTAAAAATGGGTTGGGATTTCGACGTTGATTCAAGTAAAGGAAGCAAGTTGTTTGCGGTTGAAGAATAAATCAAGTATGAGGACTTTCTCTGCATTATTTGTGAAGATTACAACTTGGAAACGCAGATGAATGCAGTCGAGATTGCTTATAAGTTGCCTACACATATCATGGAGAAAATGCCTAGCGACAGACCTCCTATCTTCTTGAATAACGATAGGCAACTTGTAAACTTTATCACAATAGCGGAAAAGAGGTTATCCGGCTTTGCGTGTCATGGAAAAGAAAACATGGAATTAAAGCAGAAGCTTGTGATGTTAAAGAGGATGGTGGTGAGGATCTTGGTAATGTTAAAGACGAGCATATGATGCCATCACCGAACAACAACAGAGACTGCCGACAGTCTGCGAAGCAACAGCAGATGCCACCTTTATTCTGCAAGATATTCGATGACATGCCTACGAAACCATTACCAATGAAGAAATCTTGAACTATTAAGGTTGGCGAAATATTTGATGACAAGGAAGCATTAATTATGCAATTACGCAAGATTTCGTCATCGAGAAGTTTGATTTCAAAATTGATACACCGAGGAAGAAACTATTTATCGCGAAATGTTTTGTTCCTAATTGTTCTTGGAGGATTCTTGCGTCGACTCTGTCAGTTTCATCTGAATCTCCAGAATTTCTCGTTCGGATATATAAAGAAGCTAATACATGCTCTGCTATCTATAGATATTCTCGTCACCGACAGGCTAATGCAAAATATATTGGAAAGATGTATGTTGATAGGTGTAGTGGTGGTAATGATCTTAAAGGAATCACGCCTAAGCATGTAATAAACTGTATTGAGTCACTACATTATCTTGATATATATTATACGAAGGCGCATAAAGCATTGGCATATGCACGAGAGCTAGTCAGAGGCACTTATGAGAGGGATTACCAGGACTTACCTTCCTATCTATACAAAATAGAGCAGACCAATCCAGGTACGATTACAAAGCTTGAACGTGATGATCAACAAATGTTTAAGTATTTGTTCATTGCTTTTGGTGCTTCCATCAAAGGATTTGAGTTCTTGAGGAGGGTTGTTGTGGTAGATGGAGCACATCTAACTGGAAAATACAGAGGTGTTATGCTAGTAACTGCAGGTCAAGATGCAGATTCGAGTATATTTCCTATAGCTTTTGGGATTGTACACTCAGAGAATGATGCTTCATGAGAATGGTTTTTTACACAGTTGTGTGGTGTGATATTTGATGATAAAAATTTGGCAATTATTTCTGACCGTCATCTATCAATTGCAAAAGCCATTGAGAAGGTTTTCTCCGCAGCTGATAGGGGAGTATGTTACTATCACCTCAAAAATAACCTCATCTTAAAGTTCAAAAAGAACGCAATGCTCAGTTTGGTGTGTCGTGCTGCATATGCATGTCGACCGGTAGATTTTGAAACATTGTTTGCTGTGATTCGTTGTTAGAATAGTGAATTAGCAGTTTACTTGGAAAAGGCAGAATTTCGATTATGGGCTTGTGCACATTTTCCAGGAGATAGATTTGGTATAATGACGAGCAACACTGCAGAATCCATTAATGTTGCGCTTAAAGAAGATAGATCATTTCCTCTTAAACATTTCATGGAGGGTATTAGAAAGCTGTTGTTAAGGTGGTTTGTGGAAAGGCGAGACAAAGCTACCTCATTAAAAACAAAATTCCCCCCCAAACGTTGAAAAATTACTGCATGAAAGACACGGTAGCTTGGAAATTTTAAATGTTCATCATACTAATTGAAATTGTAGCCATGTTACAGGTGGAGATTATGATTGTGTGGTTGATCTACAGAAGGTATGTAAGTTTATTTTGCTATTTATCACTGCCAGTTTCAAGAAATGTTTCCTGAGAAAGTCTGCCAGTCTCAGGAAATGTTTGCCTTGTTTATCTGCTCTGGGTTCGATTCTTTTAAAAAATTTATGATTGCAGAGACTTTGTACTTGTAAACAATATGATGTCGAGAAGATTCCATGCGAACACGTGATTAAAGCAGCATTAAGTCGGAAAACTGATGAAGCTACCCTGGTGGATGATCATTTCACAAAGGGCTACTTGTATTCAACGTACTCAGAACCTATTAAACCTGTAGACGAAGATTTGATTCTACCATTACACGTAATTAGTGAACAATGTCTGCCACCAGTCATAAAAGTACCTTCCGGTAGACCGAAGACAAAGAGCTACCTTTCTGCTATTGAAAAGGCTAAGCGGTTCAAGCGTAATCAATGGAAGAAGAAGAAAATAGAACCTTCGCAGAGTACTCCATCCACAAAGCAAAAAAGGAAGCAAAGGACTCAATCTACAACGAAGAAAATGAAGCAGAAGACTCCATCCGTCACGAAGAAAATGAAGCAGAGTATTCCATTTAGCGATAATATTTTACCCACTACTCCATCCCCAAAGGTTAGAAGGAAACGATGTCGTAATTCTCCGACTACTCAAACACCAAATAAGAAAGCTTAACTTTCGCAGAGTACTCCACCCCCAAAGATGAAAAAGAGTCTTTTCCAAAGTAGCCCAAAAATTCAGCACAGGTGCTCCAAATACCATAATGCAGGGCACAATCGAAAAACATGCCCATTTTCTTGACTCTGGCTTCAATCTCCGGTTTAAAGTTTATTTAAACAAATCTTGGTTTATAACTTTTTTATTTTGCGTAGCATCTGCTTATGTTCATTTAACTTGTCCTTATGTTATGGTGCGCCGTTGTTTTATGTTAGTCTTTAGTTTGATGTGGGTATCATAAAATAGTCAGTATCACAGAGTCTGCATCTTGTATTGCAGAGTCTGTATCAAGTATCGCAAAGTCTGCGTCTGATATCTGCCATTAATCATCCATTAATCTGCCATTAATCTGTCTGTACTCTACTATAGATGTTTGCTTGTATTTTCATGTTGAAAATATATATGCTCAAATCCGAGGGTAAAACATGTTATTCTAGAATGGATTAATAAATATCAATTAAAATCCACATCTTGATTTACAGAATCATAACTTTTCAAGAATTTCTAAATACAGAAACAAATAAAATTAGAAAAAATAGTTCAAATCTCCTATTTAATGCGACAAAGCTGTCTTGCGAACCAATACACGTAACCGTTTTTGCATCCAGGTTGATATTCATGCTTAGTGGCACAATTTAGAAAAGATAAATCTGGACAGTCAGGGTATTGCAATGTTGATGCCATGGGTGGACAGAAAGCTACAACCGCATCCAGAACCTCATCCCCAAGCCTGGTGATTTTATCAAAATCACCTTCCGCATGTACGTCGACATATAATTTGCGAAGTTGTGCAGCCCTTTTCGTACGTCCAGCACATACACACATCATTCCACAGAGATAAGTTGCGTTAGTACTAAAAGGGACAAGCCGTTCCAAAAGCTCTATGGCTGCGCTGATGTCTTGTTATGTGGTCACGAGTTTTGTAGCCTCATAATAATAGATGCTGGGTTTCCGGCATGTAAGCATCTTACAAAAAAGTTACGATTCGCCCCGTCTAGGAGAATTTTATCTGTTTCCTCACATAGATCGTCAAGACTAATTTCCTTGAGGACTTCATCACTGTAAACTACATCTCTACCGATCCGTCCTACTCTGAGGATGTGTCCGAGTCTCCACAAGGTGAGGCGGCCAAGTTTTCGTGCAATGACAGAGATAATGTCCGAAGAGAGCTCTGGTATTTGCATGTTAACCTACGATGTTATGCGGTATTTGGATTTTGAAAATAATTAACGGGCACTCTGTTCGTAAACAATGGTCTACTATTTTAATAGAAAAAAGAGAAATGAAAGGGGTCAATCTTCCTTTAAATTGTCTTGGAAAAGAAAACTCAATTTACTTTGACATCGCTCAACGATATTTATAAACTCGTGTCTCTTTAAAAACACATCTAGTAAATGCATTGCATTTAATGGCTTGACATGAGAGGCATGCAGGATGATAACTGTGCAACCGCTCAACTATCATAACATAAGATACTCTGCCTTCAAAAAGACAACTCGATTTAATAAGAAATGGCAGAGAAGGCACGTAAATTTACCGCGTTATTAAATGGCGCAAACTCCCATAAGAATAAAGGACAACTCATTTATTACAAATGAGGATATGAATGACAACTCATTTAAAAACCATACAACCCATCGCCGGAAACTGAAATTTGGGAAAGGGTCAAAAAAGCAATGAACATGTATTTATTGCAGTAGTTGAAAACACATTCCTAGTCTGCCAAAACCCTAGAGTTTATAAAAAACAGTAACACTTCATGTTCATATAGGAGAAAGTGGTTTCTCTTTGTCTCTACATCTATTTGTTTACCAAAGACACAAAATTCATCTTCTTCGTCTCTCTTACCAACTTTGTGACCATGGGTTATAGTCTAAGTCAAATTAACATGGAACTTAAGCGGATCCAGAAGGATGTTCCTACATAGTTCATCATGACAGGTATAAAATCTAGAACTCCCAAGTCTTTTATGCAGTTAGAGGTAGTATTATTTACGGATGATAATAGGAAATTTACGGATGTAGTATTATTTAGATTAAATATCTGAGTTGAGTCTTATTTGTTTTAGGTCCCGTTGGTGATTGTGTTTACGAATGGGAAGCAGCTATCAATGGACCCTCCGACAGTCCCTATGCCGGAGGGATTTTCTTGCTTACCATCCATTTTCCTTCCGGATTATCCGTTAAAGGCGCCAAAGGTTTTCTTTTTACTTTTTCAGTTAGTTGTTATTTGTTGGAGGATAAAACTTCACTCTTGATCATCTTGCTTTTAATTGATATTTTCTTTCTCTTTGCATGCAGGTGGGTTTCAAAACAAAGATTTACCACCCAAACATCAACGCAAATGGAGCGATTGACTATGATATCTTGAGAGAAAAATGGTCTCCTACTTTAACTGTGTCCCAGATTTGGAATTTTTTTATATTTAACAAAGTTATTGTCGAAAAGAAAAATACTTCAGCCAAACATGTGTGTTAATGTGATGGATTGTTGTTATGGAATTAGGTTTTGATGTTAATTTGCGCGCTGATCCTAGATGATCTTTTTGTGCTGGAGGTAGCCCATATTTACAGGATTGACAAATCCAGGTTCGAGTCAACTGCACAAAGCTAGACGGAGAAGTATGCCATGGGATAAGAGTGAGGTGGTGGAGGCAAAGAAAGGATCAGTCTCACCTGTGTGTTCTTTTTTAGCTTTATTATCTTTTGAAGACTGCTTTGCTTTGCTTTAAGTGTGGTATTTTTTATTTAGTAATTTTAGTTATGTTCTATGTTTGCTTTAGTATCTTCTGAAGACTGGTTTGCTTTAAGTGTTTCATTTTGTATCATTTCAATTCGATTATTTTGAGCGAAGGCGCAATATCTGCTTGTAGTCTGCATCTTAAAGCAGATGATGGGCGGACTCTGAATTTAGGCTGCATCTACATCGCTTACACTGAGCATAAACTGCGTCTTCTCAACTTGTTTGCATCCACAAAGGTCTAACAAAACAAAATAAAGTATACCTAAATTACTGAACTATTATAACAAGAGACATACATAAGTACTCCAAGACTCAAAAGATCGAGTGCAATAACATTAAACAACATAGTTGACGAAGTTTATTCTAGTTGGTATTGTTAAGACGAATAGGGTCATCAATGTATGCATCTTCAACCATTGAGAAACCACCGACCTTAACAACCTTTAGTTGCTGGATTGCTTCTTTAATGGCAGGAATTGCTAGATTAATGAAGAGTTTAGAGAATGGTTAAAGAGCCGAGACACGTATCTCACCTGCAATGCCAAAGAGTCACCTAGTCATATATGTTGCAATAGTTCTCTATGATTGAGTAGTAACACTACCTCCAAAATAGTCCATATTCCAATTTCGTAGCACGCAGAATATGACCTTCCCAATTGGCTGAAGTCGCCAGAAGAACTCAAATTCATCAACAAATGTTCCCTTCGCAATACAATTGATATCTTCCCCGCTGCAGCTCACAAAGACGAATTTATAGTACTTCATTCTCAAAAGACATCCTAAACTATAAACATAATTAACTTACTTGAAATTACTCAATGTGAAGTGCAGAACTTTGTGACCAGAGACAATGTAAACGTCATCTGTGAAACCTTGATAAATTTTTAATTTCTTGACTTTCACAATAGCACCAAGCAAATCAACTGTGTGATAGAGCAACGTCAATATAGATTATTTGATCTGCCGTGAAATGGAAAATCAAATAACTAATATTCCATCAAAACTTACCAACACTAATCTTCTTATGCAATGAGCCGTTTAGAACTATGCGAAATTGAGAGAACGACACCATATGGTTACCATAGGCTTTGGTGCCTTTTTAATGATCGATTCCTCATGGAAGAAGATATGGAACTCATGGTGTGTTAGTTTCCACTGACTCGGCCTAGTCGCCACTTCAAAATCCCTAATCAAATACCATTCCTCTTCAGCCACCTCTTCGAACTTTAACAACAGATGATTCTGAATGGTTGCAGAGATCCGAACACCCTAAACCATAAAACCAAAGTTTGTATCTATTCCTCTAAAAATGAAACAAAATCATATATTCTTTAGAGACAACATAAGAACATCAAAGCATGCATTTCTTACAGCGTGATAATCAGCGAGAATCAAGTGTCTTTAAGGTTGAAAGCGTGGATAGTGATCTCCAAATTCTCTTACGACTTGAACCAAGATTCTTCCACCATTCTTCATGAGTGGCAAGTCTAAAACCATATCTAACTGAGGCATTTTGTTAGACTGAAAGTTTTAGAGAAAAGTTTTGAAGAAAAGTTTTGAAACTGAAATATTTTGGAGAAAAGTTTTGGAGCCTAAGAAGTTTTTAAGAAACGATTGGATTGAAGAACGGTAAATAATCAAAACTTACTTTTTACGGTTCCAAAAAATGTTAAGAGTCAAAGCAATATCACATCACAAGTGTGGGTTGCGAAGCGCCACGTGTCGATAATCGCATTATGCAACACGAGAAGCAAGGCATTGCAGTAATTGTTAGAATGCGTTTTATTTGTGAAGTGCCATGTATTACTCTGCATTTAATTGGTAAAAAAATAATTTTTGATTCGACATATAATTACTAATATAAATATATTTTTAGACGCAACCCAATAAACTTGTTGAATTGGGGTTAAGTTACTAATGGCAATAAACAACTTCAATGGTAGAGTGCACACCGTTATTCCAAAATAATAATTTAGATAAGTTATAGTATAATATTTCAAACTTCCCCACTGCAGAGTACGAGCACACGCTGAGAGTGTTCTATTTTTCTTCTGCGAGTATCAGCAGAGACTGCGCGTACTCTTTTCTATCTCTACTTGTACTCTGCGTAGTCTACATTTACTTGCGTTGCAAATGTCAACCTGCGTAGTCTACAGCAGTGTTTGCCAAATTTTTGCATAATACAAGCAGAATCTAAGCAGTGTGTGCGTATACTCTGCTTCCAAAGGCAGAGACTGAGAGCGTTTCTGTTTTTCTTCTGCGAGAATAAGCAGAGAATGTGCGTATTCTTTTCTATCTCTACTTGTACTCTGTGTAGTCTACATTTACTGGCGTTACAAATGTCAACCTGCAGACAGTGTACCACCGGTCCGCGTTAACCCTGCTGGTCTTAAGGGGTAGCGCTGGTATTCCCATAAAAATGTACTAGTTCTACAATTTTCCCTACGAAGATACCCCGCTTGACATTAAAGTCAAAAACGTACCATTTTGAACAATTTTTTCAAAAACAAATTACATATCATCGAATGATTGATTTTTGTCTGCAATTACCATAAATTCATCATAATCACAAAACATAAATTTCTCCAAATTAATAGATACAATTTCATCTGATATTTGGATAATAGTTGAATGGTCATTCAATAAAATTGTATAAGCATGTTTTGATATTTTATAATGATCTCCTACTCTCCACACTTCAAAATCATTGAATACATATATTTTTTTCCTCGAAAAAATCATGAGTAAAATGATTAATGTAACGACTATAAATTGATCCCATAATTTTTTTATCATTTGGGAGAGAATTGTTGATGTTAGTATTATTTTTAAAACGATTTTGAAATAATATAATGTATTTGAACCACTTACCTTTTCATCCGGTAGTAGAAAATTTAAAGTTATGATTTCGTTTCCTTTTTTAGCATTTACGACTTCCCATATTCGTATTACCCTTCCTATAACTTTTTGTTGATCACGTTTCATTTGTATGTTTGCCTAAAACTTGTATGTTGGGAGATCGTTTTTATCCATCTTTACACTTTGCTATTATCGAAATTGAGAAATGGAAAGGTTGAAGAATGTGTTGGTTTGGAATATCGAGAGCAGAATAAAAGGATAGTGGATTCTTTGGCAGAGGCGGCGTTTACTAATAACATATGAACCAAAAGACCAAAGTTAAAACCATTAAGAAACACACAAAGTTAACCGAAATTCTAAATTCTCATCCCACGTAAACAAACCATTTAAGCATAAACCATTTATATGCATGAACCCTAATTTGGGAGTTTATATTCTTTCGTGGCTAGACGGATAAAGTTTACATGAGTTCATGATAAGTCCATATATATATAATATTTAAGAGTGGAAATTCCTCTTTTTAGATCGCAATGTCTTACATGAAGCAACTAAAATTAATTTGCGTCCACGAATTGCTAGTAAAATTCATCAAATCATTTACTTCCCAATTACTATTATGACTTTAAAATTCAATTCAAATCAGCACATTCTGAAAGAGACTAGTGTCGACTGGTCAAGCGGTTATAAAACCGAGTGATCCATTAGGCATGATCAAAATCAAATCGTAATCGTATTTCGGATCATAACCGTACAGTTTTAAATCGTAACCGGACCCATAACCATATAAAACAGTTAAAAACTGTAACTGTTAACCGTAAAAATATATTAGTTATAGTTAACAAAATTTGTTAACCGTAACCATTAATTAACCGTAATAGTATAAAAACCGTCGGTTAATCGTAAGGTTAAAACCTTAAAATTTTAACCGTAACCATTTTTAAATTAAAATTATACATAACTATAATTAATTATATATGATCAACTTGACATAAAAAATTATGTATAATCAATATTTATCGATTCCAAATCTTAAAATATTTAGAAAAATAAAAACAATATTAACTAAAATTTAAAATTGAATGTGCTAAATATAATTGGTTATTTTTCTAACATATCTATGTAATAATTCAAACACGTTAATTAAAGATCGTGTATTATGCTACATTTTAGTTAAACTCAAAACTTTTAATTAAATTTTAAATAAAAAAATAGAAAAACATTTTTATTTTATTTTAGTACAATTCATTTTTTGATTTTAGTACCATTCCAACAATAGTGATACATGATCATGACTTTTAAAACATATTAAAGAATTTAAACAATATTTTTTAATAATAAGTCTTCATTTATTTTTTTACTATTCCATTTTTAAAAATTACATAATTTTATAATTATAACCGTATTATTAATCGTTTCATAATCATCAAATACTCGTAACCGTATCTAACCATAACCATATTAACTGTAACCGTTTTAATCGTATATTGATGATATTGATTTCACCCTTTTCTCTTAAAAAGAGTTTATCCTATGTCGATGCCATTAGTGTACTCACACGATCTTCTTGACGATGAAGATGGTTAAGAGAATGATTATGGCAATGATTCCGACGGATACGATTCTGATCCGGCAATTGAGATATGATAATGTCTTTGACATTCATTTAATTTAAGACACAAGTTTCTTCATGGACAAGAAGTGTAGGAACTGAAATTTCTACATTAGGGTAACTGATATATGAAAAGATAATTTAAGAACATAAATCAAAATTACAATACCAAATCAGAAAGATGAAAAAGAATTGCAGAGGCGAGCGTCGGATCTTTTTCCTTAAATCTTTAAATGCCCGGTAGTGTGACAGTTTTGTAGCGGTAAGATTTCCAGGATACAACTGCGATTATTTCTATCTTCCAACACCGAAGAACAGAATCTATCGAATCCAAATTGTGCAAGTACTCTCAAACACAAAAATAAAATAAAATAAAAGAAAAAGTTGTGAGAGATTTTTGTGTTGTTGATGATATCGACCTTCTAATCATCAGAAGAACAATTGTTTCTCTTATAGAAACAAAACTAACGATTGTTGCCTTAGTAAGTGGAGTTAGTGGAGATTGTGGACGTGATTGACCAATTCAAAATCAACTTCATTTTGTCTTTATATTTTAAATATATAATTAATTAGAAAAGATATTTTATTTGTTAATTTAATCAATAATATATTCCAAACTAAATTTACATCATAAGATTTAATTTTTATGGATAATTGACCTATTTATCAAATTTTAAAATCCAAAATGAAGTCCGGTCCGGATATCTCTTCTCTCTAATACACCAAAGTGTACACAAGATTTTGAGCCTTGTTATGATTTCTCCATTTTATATACTTGAGATATTTCACCTCTAACTTCCACTATGTGACATTTGCTAGTTTTTACACTAAGCCAAATTCAACGTCACCCACTTTAGACCTCCATTTCTCATTCAAACTAACTCCGATTTTGACAAGTAAATGCACTACGTTATAGTGCCCACAATCTGGTCATTCCGATGAACGTCTCCACCGAAAAATGGTCTAAAACCATTTTGTCAAAAACGAGTTCCAACAATCCCCCACATGAATAGAAATGACTCTAGACACATGATATCTCGACAGACTTGACAGACGCGACAAGACTCGATAAAACGGATTTTTGAGAGTACAAGCGAAAAATTCACTGTATCTAAGCGGTAGCTTTTTCAGCCTTGAACCATTCATTGTTAATATATGTTGGGTTTACTCGAACAGGAGGTGAACATGATATCTTGAACCACCCGGGTTTTAATGTAAATCGAGACAACAGCTATAACACAACTTCATTTTCTGACAGACTAGGTTCTCTATTGTGTTCATTTTGGCCTTGAACATGCCTTGTTAATCATGAGTGAACTTGGAGAATATAGCCTCTCTTGTATTCTCCTAGAAAAGCAAAAACTTATCCTCTACACTTACAGGTAGCACTGTTTATCATCCTAGGAACTGGGTAGAGTCAAAATTCTCACAGTGCTCTTAGCAGATTCAGTTTGACTTAGTTTTCCTTTTGAACCTACATCTTGGGATCTCCAGTCACGTAGGTGGGGTTTCCATCAAACCTCATCTTAAGTAATAGGCTTTAAACCCATTCCTCTTGATGATTTTACCACATGATATCTAGACAAACCTTTGGTAAATGGATCCGCTAGGTTTTCTTTCGACTTAAAGTAATCTATCGTGATTACTCCAGTGGAGATAAAATGTGTAATGGTTTTACGTCGTCTTCTTATATGACGAGATTTACCATTATACAGATTACTCAATGGCCGAGCTATAGCATATTGGCTATCACAGTGTACATGTAATGCCGGCACTGATTTATCCCACATAGGAATATCTTCTAGAAAAATCTGAAGCCATTATGCTTCCTCTGCAGCTTTATCTAAAGCTATGAACTCATATTTCATGGTCGATCTGGCCAACAGAGTTTGTTTGAAAGATTTCCAAAATACTACTGCACCGCCTAGCGTAAAGACATATCCACTTGTGGATTTTGAGTTTTTGGAATCGGAAATCCATTTTGCGTCACTCTATCCTTCCAAAACTGCTGGTTCTTTACCATAGTGCAGGCCATAATTTTTGGTATAACGTAAGTAGTTTAATACTCTAGTTATAGTTTTCCAATGCTTATGTCCCGGATTACTGGTATAGCGACTAAGTACGTTTACTGAGTGCGCCAAATCGGGTCTAGTACAATTGGTTAAGTACATAAGACTTCCGATTACATGTGTATACTCCAGTTGTGACACTGCGGCACCGAAATTTTTAGTCAAGTGATTTTTTTCAGCATAATGAGTTTGAGACAAGGTAATTCCTTCAGAAGTTCTAGTGATTTTAATCCATAGAATAACTTCTGCTAATCTCATGTCTTTCATATCAAACTTCTCACTTAGCAAGTTCTTAGTTTGATTGATCATGTCTTTATTGCTACCAATAATGAGCATGTCTTCAACGTACAACAGAGCAAAATGTACCCGTGTGGAGTACTTTTGATGTAAATGCACTTATCACATTCATTAATGCTGAAACCATTTGACATCATGACATTGTCAAACTTTTCATGACATTGTTTCAGAGCTTGTTTAAGTCTATACAATGACTTCACAAGTCTGCAGACCTTGTGTTCTTGTCCTGAGATAACAAACCCTTCATGTTGTTTCATATAAATCTCCTCTTCTAAATCACTGTTTAGAAAGGCAGTTTTCACATCCATTTGATGAATTTCGAGATCTTGTAAGGCTGCAATGCCTATGACCATTATGATTGAAGTTATGCTCGTTACCGGAGAATAGGTGTTAAAGAAATCCAAGCCTTCTTTTTGCCGAAAACCTTGTACCACAAGCCGAGCCTTGTACTTATCAATCACGCCATCAGTTTTCAATTTTTTTTTGAAAATCCATCTACACCCTAGAAGGTTTAATACTTGTGGTAAATCGATATTCTCATATGTATGGTGTTGCATAATGGATTCCATTTCACTATTGACGGTTTTCTTGCAATAAGGAGCGTTTGGTGTAGACTTGGCGTTAGTGAATGCTCTCGGTTCATTCTCTATGAGAAAGACCATATAGAAATCTTTACCATAAGATTTTTTTTTTTCCTTACAAGCTTGTTTGCTACGTCTAGGTTCATCTTCAACTTCTTCTACATCATTGTAAGATGCTCTAGAAGTGTTTGCCTCATTCACAAAGGTATATGCGTCTTTTTCTTCACGAGTTCGTTTAAGATATTGTTTATCTTTACACGGAAATACGTGTTCAAAGAAAATACATTTCTTGATTCCATGATTCCTTTTTAGGAGGTGGCATTGTGAGTTTTGCCCAGCGTCCCCACACTTTCAGGTATTTATACCAAGGTACAACACCTTTCCAAAATTCATATGGCGTTTTGCCAGTGATTTTTGTGCGGTATTTTGTTGAGGATATAATTTGTGGTAAGCAACGCTTCCCCCCATATTTTATGGGCTAACTCAGATTCCCATGTATACCCCATTACCCTTGAGAACAAACTTGTCAGACTTGAAAGTAACGGCAAATCCATCATATTTGAGTAGTGGCACCCGTATCGTACCACCATTCCATCGGGTTATAGTCAACAGCGTTGACTTTAGTGACCATAACACATAGGTCCTCTTCAGTCATATTCGCTTGTGACTTCCCTTAGCTTAGAAATCAAGTCCTTGAGGGAAATTGCTTTACGCTTATGAGTCCGGTAAATGTTAAATTCTACCCAACTCGGAGGTAGCTTTCAATTTCACAAATCAACATGCCCTCAACCACTATCTCATGCGTAATCAACTGCAGTTCTCCCACTTGATCCATGATGGATTTTTAATCCACCATTTTAAAATGTAGAAACTTTGCCATAATGAATTTCTGATTGCCAGCATCCTCGAGTCAATCAAGCGACTTCAAATCCAGCCTTTGCACAGAAAGTCTGAATGGATCCACGAATGCACACTTGCAAAAAGTAGCATATCTCTGTTCTCCAATGGGAACGATACTTGTCTAGGTTTAAGGTGCTTTAAAAAGAAAAAATACATTTTATTGCCACGTCTTAAACTGAATTTGGGGCGTCAACTCATTTGACTCGTTTCCACGAGAACCATGTCCAACGGTTACTCAAACTGCTTAGTTGTCATTGTTAATCATACTCAAACTCGAATCAGTTCACGAATCGAATTAATATACTAATCAAAACTAAACACACAAAATTCAGTATAAAACAATTTAAACAATAATGAATAAATTGTAAATAATTAAATTAAAAAATTGTAGAATAAATAAATTCTCAAAATTACAATTTAAATAATCGTAACTGCAAAAATAATACTTATGCAAATTAAACCATATGAATAAATTGCATAAACAATTCAACGATTGTACGCAAGCAATTAAATAAAATTGCTGGAATCACGTTGATTAAATTTTTTCACAATTATTGTTAATCAGTTGAATAAAATATTCCACGAGCCACAATACTCCACGATTATTGTTGCGAGAATCAAGTTGAATAAAATATTCCAAGCTAAGCGAAAAAACAACTCAATAAAGATAGTGCCGACCGACAGCCTTGCTTAATTATAAACATAATAACTAATCAAACCGATGACATTAAACCGGTTAAACCAAACCAAAAGTCACGCCTTAGACAAAGAGAAAGAGATTGAAACCAAATCTCAAGACTAAGCCAGAGCAAAAGCGATCAAAACCCAAAGATCGTAAAAAACTTTTATTTTCTTTTTCTTTTCTCCGTTCCCAGAAACGTTTTCAACGAGTCTGAAACCAAAGTGAATAAAATCAAATCCGATGAATCAACTTTGTTTAATGAACCCAGAAAACCTTGCAAGTTAGAAACTCAAGTGCAAGGACATAGACCCAATATCAAAGTAACAACCAGATGCAAGCAAGAGCGCAAAAGTTGCAGAATAAATCACCGAAAAATGGATGAACAATTTCTGATTATCAGAATAATAGTTCTGATTATCAGAACGATTATCACCACCAAATCTAGACAATACATGTTCTTAGATCAAAGCCTTAACAAATATATCAGTATCGTTAGTGCAAAGCAAAAAAGGATTTTAAAGATTTAAGAATGTAGGAACTTAATTTCTACATTAGGACAACTGATATATGAAAAGATAATTTAAGAACATAAATCAAAATTACAATACCAAATCAGAAAGATTAAAAGGAACTGTAGAAGCGAGACTTCGTGTCATGGCTCAATCCCAATAACCCCCAACCTAAAAGCTCATACTTTTGATTAGGTGTAAAAGCCCAAAACTTAAGGTTAGGACAATCTGGTCTTTTCTGGTGGGTGTAAACCCTAAACCTAGCACTTCTTCTCACCTATATATATTGGACTCGTGATCAGAGGTCAGAGGAGGAGATTTTTGATAGCGAAGCTCTGCCGGATTTTCTCTAGAGCCGCCGCCGTCAGCCTTTGCAAGCCAGTTCAAAACAGCCTTGTGTTTCTGTAGCATCTCTCACGGTCAGGTCCGACGGAGCCAGGAGGCGATCTTCATACGGTTGGATAGATCTCGCTTCGTAGTTTCTGTAGCATCTTTCAGATCCCGATTCCGAGGTAAGACGAGTCAGTACATCGTGTTTAAAGTTGACCATAAGTTATGATTTTTCTGCAACCAGAAACAGCCTCAGATCTATCTATTTTCCCAGTTTCACAGAGCTGTTTTTAGAAGCGTTTTCCCATTGATTCAGAAGGATTCAGATTACAATCTTGGTGTCTATGGAAAGGCGTTGTTGCAAAGAATCCAGATTAAGTTTTCGTTCTCCGATCCGATCGTCAGTCCGTAAGTTATTAATGTTTCTTTCTGGTCAAGAAACGTACTTTCCGTCCAAAACCCAGAAACCCTAATCTGAGTTAAAACGCGAACGCAGATCTAAAACGCTATTTTCACAGACGCCAGGACGCGTTTTCAGACCGCCAGAAATAGCATTTCAACCGTAACCGCCCAAAACGCTATTTTCAACCACTATTTTTCTGTATTTAGTTTTTGGACGTGATTGCTAAGTTGAGGGTGGGATCTGTGGATTCTTAACACTCCTAGTCAATTTGTAGTCGTTAATGCTAAGTCTAGGAGATTAAATGATGATTGATGATTGTTTGATGATTGATGATGATGGTTGATTGGTGATGATGATATGTTGAAATATGTTAGTAAGATTATCTTGGTTTATGATTGGATAGTGATTGTGATTTGTGTGATGTCGGACTGAGGGCGAGGACATGGCGATCCCGCTAAATCCCGTTAACCGACTGACGAGCCAAAGGTGGCGTACGACCTTTCGAGGTGACGGCCAGTCCAAGCGTCATGGACTTCGTGTCGAAATATTTGATATGTGCTAATGTGTGTTAGTGTGTGATGTGATAATGTATTTGCTGTGTTAATGTGGCTTGTTGTTTGGGCATGATGTGTGTTGCATGTTCTAGGGTTAGTATTTGCGCGTGCAGGTTGGTTAATAGTGTTGGGGTCATGTGGGCAGAAATGACCATTCCTCACTGAGTAACCTAGTTGCTCACCCCTCTTTTTCCCCTTTTCAGGTGATAAGGTTTGAAAGGTTGCGATTCAAGGCGAGGATTGTTCGGGTGCTGGATTTTGGGAATGGATTTATTTTAGGTTTATTCGGTTTTTGCTTAAGACGGTTTTGACTATTTTCGAATGATTTAATGCTTATTTTGGTCTTTCAGTTTAAATGGTTTTTTTGATGGATTCGAGGCGTTGAGTTTAAGTAATAAATATTGAATTTTTGGAGAATATTATTTAATTGAGACGAGGAGTTAGTATTTAATGAATTACTTACCGTCTCCGTTAAGTTAGGGAGACGGGTGTTACACTTCGAATCTCTTTTCCTAAATCTTTAAACGCCCTGTAATGTGACGGTTTTGTAGCGGTAAGATTCCCAGGATACAATTACGGTTGTTTCTGTCTTCCAACACCGAAGAACAGAATCTATCGAACCCAAATTCTGCAAGTATTCTCAAACACAAAAATAAAATAAAAGAGAAAAAAAGTTGTGAGGGATTTTGTGTTGTTGATGATATCGACCTTCTATTCATCAGAAGAACAATTGTTTCTCTTATAGAAACAAAACTAACGATTGTTGCCTTAGTAAGTGGAGTTAGTGGAGATTGTGGACGTGATTGACCAATTCAAAATCAACTTGATTTTGTCTTTATGTTTTAAATATATAATTAATTAGAAGAGATATTTTATTTGTTGATTTAATAACCAATATATTCCAAACTAAATTTGGATTATACGATTTAATTTTTATGGATCATTGACCCATTTATCAAATTTTGAAATCCAAAATGAACTCCGGTTCGGATATCTCTTCTCTCTAATACACCAAAGTGTAGACAAGATTTTGAGCCTTGTTATGATTTCTCCACTTTATATACTTGAGATATTTTATCTCTAACTTCCACTATGTGACATTTGCTAGTTTTTACACTAAGCCAAATTCAACGTTACCCACTTTAGATCACCATTTCTCATTCAAACTAACTCCGATTTTGACAAGTAAATGCACTACGTTATAGTACCCACAATCCGGTCATTCCGATGAACGTCTTCACCAGAAAATGGTCTAAAACCATTTCGTCAAAAACGAGTTCCAACAAGAAGTTCGAAGAGCGACCCAAACTTGTGATTTCGGTTCGAAACGACTTGAGGATTTCAAGTTATTTATCTCAACGGAGGAGGTTCTGTTGAAAACTTAACGATCCATGCGATATACGGTGGTATAGATTTTAATGATTGTCCAATCTCATACGTTGGAACACGTATGAGATTGCGGGAGGGTATTGGAGAGAAGTCCATTAAACACAGATGAAAGAAGATTGACACGAATATTGTATTTAGGAAAGTTAATATATTTGTGTATATCACATTAAATGTATATTTACTTGTTCTCCAAATAAAATTATGTCAGAGATCTTTGTATAAATATATAACCTCTTCATATGAATAAATTGAGAAAAACTATTATATTTCTAAGGTTTCCTCCAAAATCTTTCAGAAGACAAAACAATCAAACTCTATCGAAGAAAAGAATGACGTTTAGTGATTTAATTGAAGTAAAAGATCTAGAATGAAAAATCAATTTTATTGATAAGAATAAATAACACGGTAGATGCATAATAGACGGAGCGACGGTACGAATGTTTAAAGAATAAACAGAACAAAATCAACAGAAAAATAATTGATATATATTAATCTCAAAGCAAACAATCTCTATATGTAGAATTCGATAAGAATTGATTGTTTGCTTTAAATAATAGTTAAGTGATTGTTTTATGTTTATTTGTCTTGTGCATAAGTCGAAAACAGAGAAACCAAGAAAAAGAGAAATAGCGAGAAATAGATAAATAAAGGTAACAAAAATGAAGAAGAAGGCAAGAGAAAGATCGAGAGCGGCGACGAGTTCACATGTGAAGAAGCGGCGGCAAATGGTTGGAGAAACGATTAATCTTAGATAATCGGGGTTGTCGAAGTCGAACTATGAATGATTTAATGGTGTTTTGATATCTTTCTTTTTATATAATAGTTAATGGGTATGTGTGTAAGATTGTGTCTTTTTAATTTTGTAGTTTGAAGAGACATGAACGAAGAATGGAGTTGCTCATCATTGCTGGATAATGACAAACGTTTTAGTTTAATGGTTTTTATGACCAAACACACCTTTTTGCTTAATAGACGTTGATGAAATCATATTTTATTCATGAATAAAACATCGGCTAATTCTGTTTTGTTCGTATAATGCGTTTTTGGTTATGGTATTTATGTTTTAAAAATTTATATCATGTTTTCGTTATTAAATAAGGTTCGCATTCCTACTGGTTAATTTCTGTTTGGCTCAATTCGTTATTAAATTTGTTTGAATTTCGTTTTTTTGTTCACCCATAAACTGTTTAATGTATTTATTCTCCTTACTAAGTACATACATTAGTATGCTTTTAATAAAAATAATTGAGATACTAATGTTTGACGTAGTTGTGATATTTAATATAATTATAATAACTGTCCTAATTGATAAAAACTATTTGTTATTATCTTAAATACTTTTAGAACCGCCGTTTTTTTTTTTTATATATGTAGTAGTATTTAAAAAAAAAAAATTGGCCAATCCGTTGAAGAAGATGATAGAGAAACTTGACTATGAGATGAAAATGAAAATGAAATTAATTGAAGATGGTAGAAATCTAATACCACCATTTATTGCTTCTTTAAGGTAATATTATTTATATGTCATAACACAATTTGCATATCGATCAAATGCATTCTATATATTATCCATATTCTAGGTTTGGGTGTTTGACTATCAAAATTCAAAATTAGAAAATCTTTGGAATTAAGTTATCTTCAAAATAGAGAGTCGATGGTTTTTTGGGGCAAAGAAATCATGAATTTGGTTATCTTTTAAACTGATTTTTTTTTGTCATATATTTTTGTTCAATCATCAAATCTAAACACCTTGAGACAAAAGATCAAGAGCCTCCAGAGCTCTTTTTACTACAAAGTCCACCCTCGCATTGGTTTTTCGAGGAATAAACCGAAATGAAATCGTGATAAATAATCAGATAAGAGATAGATATTCTCAAGGATTCCATAAAGCTCATGTGACATTTCCCCCGAGTGGATTAGCTTGATCAGTCTTTGACAATCCGATAAGACATGGAGTTCAGAGTAGCCTCTTGCCATTGTTTGTGATATAGTCTTAATCGTAAGGCCCAAGCTTCAGCTGCAAAAGCAGAGGGGACATTATGTTTCTGCTCTTCGATCTCCTTTTTGTTGAGGATGTTCTCAATCGTATCGAAAAACACAGTCCATGCCCGCACGTAGGGATGAGCAATGCCAAGCCACATCCACAAAATAGAGTACACGATTTCCGGTAAGGAGATTTGCTCGTGGTGATGTACTCTCATGTCTTGTGTAGCCCTTTTAGGTTGTCGACACAGTTGGGCTGCTCTCCATGATTTAGCATCTATAATCGCCTTAGTGATCACCTCCTGTGTCGAGAAGGCTTGTTTCTCAAAGATCAACTTGTTTCTGCTCGTCCAAATACCCCAACAGAGCCATGGGTACAGGGGAAGATCGCAGCCTGATGGAGGGAGATTTTTGAAGAGCTTCATATGCAGCAGAACGTCTTACATTGATGCTGGTGTATGTGTGCCATGGGGTTGGCCTAGAGGAGCTAGCTCCCAACATTCTTTCGCAAAGGGACATTGATATAACATATGTATGATAGTTTCCAGAGATCCACATCTGCAACATTTGCTATCTGTGGTGACACCTCTGCGGTGGAGAAGGGAATTGACAGGTAAAGCTTCTGCCGTGGCCTTCCATAAGAAACTCCTCACTTTGGGTGCAGTTGGAAGAGTCCAAAGGTTTGTACGCCAATTAAACATGCTCTGGTCTTCTTTTTTACTCTCCATTCTTGCCATAGCGTATCCAGACTTTGTGGTATAGATACCATTCTTGGTGGGAAGCCAAGCAAGCCTGTCTTGTCTCTTAATGGAGCTTGGTGTTAGGAGCTTTAATTGTGGTTCTAAGTGGGGGAATTGTGTTGCGGATTGAGTCCCAATTCCAATGGTTAGTATCTGGGTCAAGCAGAGTTGAGACTCTAGTGTCTGAACCATAGGCTGGTTGAGGTCCGATCACCCTCATAGGCGCTGATGTTGACAGCCACGGTGCAGACCAGAGTTTGATACTTTCACCATCCCCTACCAGCCATCCAAAAACCTTCGAGAGGACATCTCTACCTACTAAAATTCCTCTCCAACCATGGGATGGGTTTTAGGTACTTGAAGACTCCATGAAGGAGGAAGTGTGACAATACTTTCCCAATAGTAGTCTAGCCAAAAGAGTAGTCGGTTGCGCAATCAGTCACCAGCTTAGCTTAGCTAGTAGTGCGTCGTTAAACAACTCTACATCTCGGAACCCAAGTCCACCTGTGCCTTTTGGGCATGTCATCTTGTCCCATGATACCCAACTCATTTTGCATTGATCCGGCTTATTATCCCACCAAAAACGGGTAAGTAGCGATTGGATTTTATTGCATAGGGATATAGGGAGTTTAAAGCATGATATTGCATATGAGGGATTGATGAGAGCACCATTTTTAGCATGATTTCATTTCTCACACTTGATAAAAATCGTGAGGTACAGCTATGCGCCTTTTACCGGATTCGATCAACTATGCTTGCAAAAATGTCCCTTTTCTTTCTGGTAAGTTCTCCGGTAAACCCAAGTACTTCCCAATGCCTCCTTTTTGTGTGATCCTTAGAATCCATTTGCGTTTTCCTGTTGACAGCGAGGTGTCTTTAACGAGAAGGTGACAGTAGACTTTGCCAAATTGATGCATTGTCCCGACGCTACCTTATACTTGTGGAGGATCTCAACTAGCGCTTTGCAGTCATGTGTATCCGAGCGACAAAAGAATATTGTGTCGTCTGCAAAGAGAAGATGATTGACCCGGGGGGCTATTTTTCACGACTCTAATCCCTAAGAGAGATCCATTCTCCTGGGCATTTTGACACAAACCCGAGAGGACCTCGGTGCAGAGAATAAAGAGATATGGGGAAAGAGGGTCCCCTTGTCTAATTTTCCGAGTTGGTTGCACATGTCCCTGGGGTACTCCATTGATGAGGAAGGAGTAAGAGATCCACGTGACACACTCCATGATCCAATATATCCACATGCTATGAAACCTAACCTCACTTGAACTTCTCGTAGAAAATCCCATTCAATGCGATCATATGCCTTGCTCATGTCCGTCTTGACTGCCATAGAATCTCTTTTGTACTCTTTAGAATTACATAGGTAGTGAAGGGTCTCATGCATAATCAAGACGTTATCAAAGATTGCTCTGCCCGGGACGAACGCTGATTGGCTCTATGAGATTATCAATGGAAGGACTGGCTGAAGCCGTTTGGTGAGAATTTTGGCAATGATTTTGTAGAAGACATTGCATAGGGCTATCTGTCGATAGTCAGCGACCTTACGCGGTCCATTTCCTTTGGATATCAATCTCACATGCGTCTTATTCATTCTTCTTGGCATGATACGAGTTCTGAAAAATTCTGAATTTCCACAACAATACCGCCACCTATGATCTCCCAATAGGAATGGTAGAAACCCGCCGAGAAACCATCCGGTCCCGGAGCCTTGGTTGCGTAAATCCCCAAGACAACATTCTTGATCTCCTTGGCCTCAGAAATGCGGATGAGCGAGTCATTTGTCCGTGATGAGAGCACTGGCTGCAGTGCTTCGTAGACAGCGCTAAGGTCTCCATTCGATTACGATGAGAAGAGCTTGTTGTAATAATCTGATATGGTCTTTGCAATCTGATGTTCTTCATGAAATGAGTTCCCCTCTGCATCCTTGATCACCGTAAGAGTATTACAGGTATGTCGTCCCCTTGTAACAACATGGAAATAGCTCGTATTACGGTCTCCGCTATGTAGCCAAAGTATCCCACTACGTTGCTGCCAAAACTCTTCCTCCACCTTATACGCTTTCTCTAAGGTAGCCGTGAGTGCTCCAATGACTATGGTATTGCATACCAATGAAAACTAAAAGAATGGAGGTGAAGGATAGGTCGCAATTCCGTGATAAAATGAAGTCTCAGAGTGAGGGTAAAAAGTAGAAAACAACCTTATAGCAATGAATTGATAGATAGTGTAGGTGCATATATACAATTTCAATTCGAACAGTGTTATGAACTATGCATAAGAAAATGCAGTGATTAGTTTAGGGGTTTTCTATAAGGAAGGGAGATTCCAAAGCGTCTTCTTCATTCGCAAAACTCCTAAAAAAAAGGAGAGGCAATTTCGGAGGAGGGAGCGGTTCGATTGAAGATAAATATCAACTGAAATTGTCGTTGATTTATTTGTTGTCGTTATTTCCTTCCTCAGTATCTACAAGGGTTTTCATTTTTACTAGGGCTAATTAGAAGATGACAGATCTACTAGAGCATTTATTCAAGGCCGGCAAAGAGCCATACGGCGACCGGATTCACAAATACTTCAAACTCGAGAGGATAAACAATGTAGCAGAACTGTTAGAGCCTGATGAGTTAGAGGTAATTAGAAGATCGAGGCTTGGTGAATTGTTCAAGATTGGGAGGAGATTCGCTTATTCGGGAAAACTCGCCCACTTCTTACTCACAAGGCAATTGGTAATTGCGAAGGAACATGAGATTTGGTTCATATTCGCTGAAAAACCTATAAGATTCAGCCTCCGGGAGTTTAGAGTAGTAAGCGGTTTGCTATGTAACAAGGTACCACCGCCACTACAAGATAACAACAGAAAGAGAAAAAAGTTGGGGCACCGTATTGGTATGAATTTTTCAACAAAGGTGAAGAGATAACATCTGACATTCTGTTCTACCGTTTAAGGAGGCATTACGTCATAGACAGCAATACAAGATTGAAGTATGAATTGCTGATTTTAGTTGACATGGTTATATGTCCTACATCATTGAATATGAAGGTTCATGAAGATCATGTCGAGATTCTGAGCAATTTTGATGCGTTTATGAAGTATAAATGGGGAAGAGTATCCTTCAAGATGACAATGGCTTCGATTAAATCCAAAGATACATCTCAGTTATCTTAAGCTAGTTGTGTGGTGCAAGGCTTGGTGCATGCTATTCAATTAGTTCTGCTTCAAGTTGTTCAGACATTGAGAGATCAATGCCAACCGACCTTTTGGTTACTATTGAGAAAGATCCCAGATGATGCTCAGGTTGATGATGATTCGCAGCCAAGTCTCGCGAACTTGAAGTTTGACCCTGTTTGGGAAATTGACAAGGAAGCTAAGGTTAGTCCCATTTCAGGAAGCAAATGTATTGCAATATCTTCGTATTTCACAGCATTAAATCATATATCAGTGCATACAAATGCATAACAGCTCTTTTGTTTACCAAGAAATGTCATGAAATTGTCTATGATGTAGCGACTGAGTATAACACAATTCTTCATTGTTTTTGTAGGCCTTAGTTCATTCGATCATTCCAGTGGAATGACGATTATTCGTGTTCTGATGAAGAAGATGATGAGAAAGTTGATTTTAATGAATCTTGTAGAAGCAGACAATTGCTGGGGACGACCCCATCAACTGTGAAGGTTGAACGCAAAGTAAACGTTGAAACTAAACAAGTTAAAACAAAGAAGATTGAGACAAAGAATGGTTAGGGAGGGAAGTGGCAAAGCTCCGAGGTCCTTCCAGGAATGATTCGATGCTCAACTTGCATTAATGAAAAAATAATTAAACGTTCAAGTTGGGGATAATGTTAAAGCTTCTAACAGCAGGATTATGGCAGAGGTTTAAAATTTTCTAAAAGTTTGCAAGGCAAAGGACACACCTATCAGGAAACCCTCACGGGTTAGGAAAAGTGTCAAAGGAAAAGATTGTAGTAATGGGAGCAGAGCAAGTTTCTCAAGTCGAAGACGTAAAAATTACTCAGCCCCGATGGAAGAGGATTCTGGACCACAAGAGGCCAATGGTGGGAGTTCAGGTTATGCTGGTGGGATAACATCAGTCCTGGAAGAATTAAACAATCAACATAGAGACAATGATGAAGAAGACGAAGATACTCACGACCCTTCAGTAAGTTAGACGGCATAGTTCATATCGGTTTTTTATAAGGATGTCAGAGGTATAATATAGGTTGTTGAACATTTTAATCATGCACATTCTTCATATAGGCCATAGATTACGAGGAATTGTACAAAATAGGCAATTGCTAGTGTTGCGTCCCTTGTTCACCACTGTAAATTGCCAAGTAAAGTTTGATTGTAAATATGTGTTTATTGTATGCTGTCAGTAATCTCGGCCAATTGTTTGATAATCCGTCATCTAAAAGCTCCAAAAATCCTTCTCATTAGGTATGTTTAACTAGCACATCACTTATTCCCATGATTTATTTAAAAATGTCATGTTATACAACATAATATCATGTTATAACTAGCAACGGCTAAAAGTTTATTGGAGTTTATTTATGAAGAAATAGTTCAAAATGGTACATTTTCTGACTTTAATGTCACGCGGGGTACCCTCGTAGGAAAAATTGTAGAACTAGTACATTTTTTTGGAAATACCAGCGCTACCCCTTAAGACCAGCAGAGTTAACGCAGACCGGTGGCACACTGTCTGCATTTTGACATTTGCAACGCAAATAAACATAGACTACGCAGAGTACAAGTAGAGATAGAAACGAGTACGCGCAGTCTCTGCTTATACTTGCAGAAAAAATAGAACGCTCCCAGTCTCTACCTTTGGAAGCAGAGTATACGCAAACACTACTTAGATTCTGCTTGTATTATGCCAAAATTTGGCAAACACTGCTGTGCTTTTTACAATTAAGGTTTCGCAGACCACACCACCTAACGGTGGACCAAAACCAGACTGGTATCAGACTTTGGTATAATTCATTACAAAAAAGAGCTGAACATTGACTCATTCCAACTAGCTTTGCACTTATGATCAAACAAATATAAACTCCCGACAAAAAAAAAACAAACAAACATAAACTCATAAACAGTTTTATTAGAAGTGATCAGAGTTGTAATCTTGAGGCGGTGGAAGAGCGAAGGTCAACCGGTGTAATATTGAGAACTTGAGGTCTTCGAAGCAACTAGTGTTGCAATATCGAGCGTTTGGCAAGAAACAACACAAAGGCATCTCGTCCTCGTCCATGAAGCGGTATGCGAGCGTGTTGTTAGGGAAACGGGTGGCCAAAGTGTGTGTGAGTATCAAATATTCGAAGTCCATCTTAGGCCTCTCTGGAAAGGTTCTGTAGAGGTCAAGGTTGACTTCAACGCGGTCGAAGAGTGGAGTGAGCATGTCTCCAATGTAGACTTTCGGATTATCCACCAAAGACACCTCGTTTCAAATGTGCAAAAGATTCCCAAGGAACATTGAAGCGGCATCAAGGTGAAAAATGGGATCATACTCAGTGGGTTATCCATGATGGTTGTGAAGCCAATACCGGATCGCACAATATAACATCCTTCGTTCATTGGTGGTTTGAACACCCAGCTTGTGGCAAGCATAAACCGTGTTGGCCAAGAGGCGGAGAGCATAGCGGATAGTTGGATTTCGCACCTTGGACATGCGAGATGCGGTGGAGAATGAACCATCCGTTGTTATGTTTCACGAAACTCACGAAACCATCCATGCGGTGGATGCCTCACGAAACTCTTGAGTAGCGCTAAATGTGGAGGATGGGAAGCGGTATACTTCACAAAAATCAGAGAAAGTGACTGAGTATTGGGTTGGCCCACCCATGAAGTAGACATATCCATGTCCATTCGCTTCATCCTCAATGAACTTCACCGTGGCAAGGAAATGCATGGTTGGCGCGAGGTAGGTCAAGTAGTCCATATATGTTAACCTCCCCAAATTCATCCGCTCTACTAGATCATCCACTTGGTCTTGTATCCCCATTTTGAACATGATATCGCGACAAGCAAAACGGGTAGGAAAGAATGTGGCTCGCTCCAACTCTTTTAAGTGCTTGAACCCTTCTTGTGTCCACTCCTCAAACTCGCAGGTGCCTTGAAAAGAATGGTGACTGATTCTTGTTGAAGTGCTCATGGTTGTGTGTTCTTAGTATTTGTGTCTATAAAACCATTTCCCAAATGAGAACAAGGGATATTTGAGAACAAAATGTTACTATCCATCATTTAAAGAGCACAAATGGAACAAAAACCAAAAACTCAATGAAATCAAAGATTGAGCTTTAACCATACATTTTTATTGGTAAATGGTGGAGTTTTTAATGGAAAAAGAGATTGTGATTTTTGAAATCCTCTTTGAAAAACAATTGTTGTGTGCAAATGAGAAATGAGAGATCTGAGAGGAAAAAGAGAGTTTGAGGGTGAATTTATGATTCCAGGGATAAAAAGAGGTTTTGTAAGCAACAGACTTTCGACTTCCTCGAGATTTTGAAACCCTAGTCTTCCTCGAGATTTTGAAATACTTTTGAAAATACCAGCGTTACCCCTTAATGTATATCACCAATGTCAGAAGACCATTACCAGTAGTGAATTAACCGGTATAAGCCGAAATGAGAAATCTCGAGAAACTTGGTGAAAACTGAGTGGTTAGGGTATCACAAACTGAGTGAATATCACCAACGGTAGACCGAAGGCAGATTAAAAATGGAGAATTCGTTTGTAGAGAGTTTTTGTTGTTGTATATTTGTATATACTTCCACTTCCTTTATACATTATTTATTTTATTTCTAACTGTTGTCAAAGTACAACTTATGTTAAAAAGAAAAACTCCACAGTGAAAACCGAGTGGTTAGGGTATCGCAGACTGAATGAATATCACCAATGGTAGACCGAAGGCAGATTGATATAGGAGAATTCGTTTGTAGTGATTTTTTGCTTTTGTATATTTGTAAATACTTCCACTACCTTTATACATTATTTCTTACTGGTTTCAAAGTAAAACTTATGTTAAAAATAAAGACTAAAAAAAAAAGTTCGTTATCATATGTTTCTTTGTTCAACACGACACTATGTGAAATATTTCCTTCGTATTTACCATGGTTATTGATTTTTCTTCCATTCTGTGTTTTCAATGTAAATAAGCTTTTAAACACTTAGATTGAAGATCACTTTGGAGTTATGACGTCTAAATAAATGTTAATCGAAGTTTTTAATTCGTTTTGAGGTGTTTAGGGTTTCGCAGACTGTATGCCAACGTAGCGCAGCGTTTTTGAAGAGTTTCTACTAAAAGAAAAAGGCGGTGCGGACTTAACTGTACGACAAAAGGGGCGCCGTTAATTAGGTAATATTATTTTTTAAAATTTTCCACAATATATATTCGGGCCTCAAATCAGTTGTTTTAGGCCCATGCCGAAGCCCATAAAGCTTAAAAAACACAACATTGACTCTTCTTCTTCTTCCCCCTCAGCAATCCTAGAGCAGAGGAGCGTATCTTCAATTTTGTCGATCTCTTTCTTCATTTCTTCAATGATTCTCCTATAAATCTCCGATCTCTTCATTTCTCCGATATTTCTCCTTCGAATATATCATGGATATGATTGATTACGAGATGGATAGGAATGATTACGAGATGGATTTTCCTGCCATGATTTTTTCCAAAGCAAATGAGCGGAATAACCTACAGTTCTAAGTTCAATCATCTTTCACTGGTGGAACATGTAGTGGGTGAGGAAGTGTGGAATTATGTCTGCAAGTCACCGCTAGGAGTTATTTGTAAGTTTGAGAAGTTTGGTTTCGGATGGAGTGCAAAATTTGTGCATCACCATCTTATTTGCAAACAATTGGAGTGTGAAAGCCCATTTGAGTTGTGGTTTTTGATCGCGGGGCAGCCAGCACGGTTCTCGCTCTTCGAGTTTGAAGAGATCACAGGTCTTAACTGTAATGAAATTACGCAGTTGGATGGGTTGGTATCTTCTCAAGCTACTCACCCAAGCTAGAATCGCTTTTGGGGTCTTCTCAAAATATGTCGTGCTAGCCCTTGTATTGAGGACATAATGAAATTGTGTATGAAGAATGGTGGAGATATAAGCAAATCTTGGTCCAGGGAAGATAAAAGTAGGCTTAGTTACCTAACTATTCTGTCTAACGGTCTCTTGGGTGTTGATCGGCGTACCAAAATTCCACTTAACCTAGCTAGGTTGGTGATAGATTTGACAACTTTCAAAGGGTATCCCTGGGGGAGGGTTGCTTACAAAGATCTTGTTGAGCAGGTTAAGTTAGTAACTAAAGAGAAAATATGAAAAGACTCTTATGTTTTGAAGGGGTTGGTGCAATTCTACAGGTCTGGTCGTATGTGTATGTGCCCAAAGTGGGAGAAAATTTAGGAACACCTATAGCGTGTGATGGTATACATCTGCTAAGATACAAGAGAAAAGTTGGCAGACCCGATATGGAGAAGATCTTCTCGAGTGAAGAGGTATGTATATCTTTGGCATAGTTTGTTGAAGTGAAAATGTAGACTTTTTGCAGAGTAAGCCACAGTAGCAGAGTTCGCAAAAAGACTCTGGCACAAGTTTACATTTACCCGTTGCTAGACTTCTAGCAGAGTTATGCAGACTTCTGGTAGACTTCTGGCTGACCCTTATGTAACCATATAACTGTGTTTTGCAGGTGACTGTAACTACTATGTGTGAGAGATCTCGGACAGAAATCTATCCACGTTGGAAAGGTATCGACGTAATAGATGTTAAGCTTGATAATCTCATCAAATACATTCTCTTTGGCCAGCCGTGGGCGAACATCAAATGGAGCGTCTCAAAAATGCCGCCAGTCCCAGAAAACCGCATTGGAAAAAAAGGAAAGTAGATCATGAAGGAAGGAGTGGACAAGGAAAAAAAGGAAGGGAATTGAAGAGCAAGATGGAGAAAAGAGGAAGAGGAAGCAGAAGGGAATTGAAAAATATGATGAAAAAATCGAAGAAGAAGAAGAAGAAGATGACGGACGGTATGTCATGAAACCGAAGTTTCCTGTAGCTAAAATCCCATCTACTGGTTCAACAGACATCGTCGACATCATTGAATTTGTCCTGGATAAAAAGCAGACCAAGTTTGATGCAGTTGTAACTAGAATTGAAAATGCCAGCCTTGATCAGCAACGATTAAACTTGGAACAACAACAAACCAGCATGGAACAACATAAAGTTTTGAGTGAAACCTTAAACAACTTGGCACAGGTCGTTGGAAAGCTGATGGAGAGGATGACTTGTTTCGAGCAAGATACTCGCTTCTCTAACAATAAACCAAAACATGACAAACGCATGGTATGTCCAACTCAGCAATTATTGAAATAAAAGAGCTGGCATGATCTGTGATATCATGCTCTATCATATCTGGTAAAACAATCAAGGGGCATGGCATACTCTGCTGACCTACGTTGTATCATTCATTTATGTGAGACATGTAATTGTTACAGCAGACTAATAATGGCATTCAATACTATTCATCATTGGCATCTCTTAATATCCTTTACGGGAGAGTATGCCCTTAAGGTGTAAGAGGTTGAAGCTGAGTTCTTGTAACAGTCATTACTTTGAAATTTTGCAGAATGACGAAGAAGAGACGACGGTGGATAACAAAGGAGATGGCAAAGACAACGAAGGAGAAGGAATCAAGGTTGTTGCCTCTGGCTCCTTTTCAAATGATAAAGAAACATATGGCAAAGAAAAAGTTACTAATAATGGCATCGAGGCAGATGATGCCAAAGAAGAACAAGTAGGAGATGATACAAAAATAGATTGGAGTGAAAAGGCAGAAGATGCCAAAGAAGAACAAGTAGGAGATGATGCAAAAATAGATTGGAGTGAAAAGGCAGATGGCATCGAGGCAGAGGATGCCAAACAAGAACAAGTAGGAGATGATGCAAAAATAGATTGGAGTGAAAAGGCAGAGGATGCCAAAGAAGAACAAGTAGGAGATGATGCAAAAATAGATTGGAGTGAAAAAGCACATGGCATCGAGGCAGAGTATGCCAAACAAGAACATCTTCAAGATATGTTCCATGGAGACAAAATATACAAATGTGAAAAGGCAGATTATGCCAAAGAAGAACATCTTCAAGATGATAGTAATGATGGAGATGAGAGTGAAAAGGAAGAGGATGCCAAAGAAGAAAAAGGAGAAAATGATGCCAACGTCTGCCTTCAGGCAGAGGATGTCACTGCAACTGATGGTGGTAAAAAAAGGTTATATCGGATAAGGCAGCTGTTTCCAACGAAGCAACTGATGGTGAAAAAAGAGATGGGAGTGAAAAGGCAGAGGATGCCAAAGAAGAACATCTTCTTGATGATGGGTGGAGTTAGAGATGTTGAAAAAATAGATGGGAGTGAAAAGGTAGAGGATGCCAAAGAAGAAAAAGGATATAATGATCCCAATGTATGCCTTCAGATAGAGGATGCCACTGTTGCACATGAAACTAATGTCTACATTAAGGATGCTGCTACAGCATATGAAACTAATGTCTGCATTAAGGATCACATTACGGCATTGATAACCAACGTCTGCATGGAGACAGTTGCTTCCACACAGAAGATGGTTATGAAGGCTCAGTGATTGACACTGAAAATTCTGTACATCCATTGGAAGATTCAGTCAAAATAATTGAAGAAAGAGGAAGAGGAAGAGGAAGAGGAAGAGGAAGAGGAAGAGGTAAAGGAAGAGGAAACTCCCGGCCAGTGAATGTCATTGAACCATTAGTGGATACAGTCCACCCAACTACATCTCAAATTGAAATATACAAAAACTCCAGAAATCTTCGGCAGACCAACAACCTAACAACAAGGAGGAGTGAAAGGTTAAGCAAATTGACAAAAGTTCATGTTGTACCTAGCAACAACGCAAACCCACTGGCCCAAAAATCTGCTTGCCAAATTATATTTGGAGATGTTGACCAAACACTGGTGGACAGGATGAACGTATTCAGAGCCAATGAGTAAGTACATACAGCCTATAAGATCGTCTATTTTATCTTGCAGTCTAACTTGAATGTTGATTTTCTTTGATAGAACAAATATTTATCCATTTGGAGGGAAAACAAAGGCCCATCAATTCTTCAACTTACTTTTGCAACTGAGGGAATGGTTACACGATATGGTAAGTACATTCTTCCTCGTCAACAGTAGATCTGGCAAAAGTGTTTATTTCATGTTTAGCTGGCAGACCGTTGTTGTTGTGTATCGGGCAGACTCGGATTTTTTTGTTGTTGTGTGTCTAGTAGACTCTGCTTTGGTACCTAACATTTGTCCTTATTTTATTATCAGCACATTGACGCAGCACTGAACTTGTATAGATTCAGGCTAAAAAGAAATTCTAGTTCTTTCAAGAGTCCGCGGATTGCTATATTGGATGCAGCATTTCAAATGCTTTGGAAGAATAGGTACGGCGAGTGGCGTAAGCTTGAAAGATGGCCTGGTGGTACTTACGAGAATGTACACGGTATTCTTCCAGCTTATGCCGCAACAAAGTTGGCCTGGGGCAAAGATGTTGATACGTTATTCTTCGTTCTACACGTGAGCTCGAATCATTGGGTTGGGACGGTCATATTATTGGTTGATATTGTGGCAGCGGTGACGCTTTTTGCTCAAATGGTTCCTGCCGCAATTAATATGTGCTTTCCTCAAGACTACGGTAAAGCAGAGTTTACAATCAGAATTCTAAAAGACGTTCCCAAAATGCGTCAACTAGTAGGTGATTGTGGAGTATACACACTCAAATACATTGAGTATCACATGTTAGGATTGCCGCTATCAGCAAGAGAACTATGTAATGCCAAAATGCTGACCTGGGGGACGAAGCTCGCTGCAGAGGTGTTGGATGAGACATCTTTGTATACCGAACAACCCATGTATGATGAGAAAATTATTGCAAGTATCTACAATCCCTACAACGTTCAAATTTAATTGCATGGTTAGCAAATATATGTATATAGTAAATAGGGAGATTTGTTCTAGTAAATATTACATTAAGCAAACTCTGCGGCATACAAGCAGATTTTTTTTTCCTTCGTTAGTAGAATAGAACTTATTCTGCTTATTCTTCGTTTACACGCATCATAAACTACGCTTATAGAGTGTAAACCGAGAAGACGCATCACCTGCTCATACTCTGCATCTGCTTTGCTTACACTCAGCATAAACGTGGGCCCATAAGTGTTATAAGAGTATGCGTTTGCGTTCCATTTAGTATAATAAAAATCAACAGAATTTCATTGAAGTTGGAATATCTGCCTAAAATATGCTCCAAAACTAGGTTTATGCTTCGCATACTTTTCCGGTACTCTGCTTCTATATCCAAGTCTATTTGTACTCTGCACCAAAATCTGCCCGTACTTTGCTTCCAAATCTGTCGGAGCATCTCCAATGTATTACACCTTTTTTCACACCAAAATAGTGTAACTCCAAAATGGTGTTGGGTTTTACTCTAATGTATTACACCATTTTTTACTCACAAAAAAATATTCCAAGTATATTCTCTTTTTTCAATTTTACTATTAATTGTTAATAGTACACTTTATCTTTAAAATTTACGAATTGACCCTAACTATTTTTATTTTATTTTAAACTTTCATAAATTATAATATTATTTGAATTTAACATTTATTATACAAAGAAGCATACATTATGCCATATAAAATAACAAAACATTTTAGATTTTGGTTTAATCATCACCATTTGTTTGTAAATTGTTTTAGATAATTTATCTATAAATTGTTTTGGATAATTTATCTATAAATTGTTTTTGATTTTTATAATAATCAATTTTGAATTTTTTTAAAATTTGAAGGATCTTTCTATAAATAAAAAAGTTCAACACCAAAATGGTGTAAAAACTGAGTTTACACCATTTTGGTGTTGGAAATGGTGTTGGGTTTGAGAGAATTTTACACAAAAATGGAATTTGGTGTTGGATTGGAGATGCTCTCAGTAGGATGAAAGACACAACACATAGAAATACAAATCCAAAATACACATAAATTCAGATTTTAAAGTTTAAAGTTCAAACACACAACGCAAAAAAGGATAACAAGAGTTCTACATAACTTTAGTCCTCCATAAACGAAAGATCAAGTTTGAACCAATCAATATGAGGAACTGTAATTCCTCTCAGCTCCTCCTCATCAATCTTTTCTTTCTCTGCTAATTGCTGCCGCCTAACATCCATGACCACTTGTTCTTCATGCATCATCTTCTCCAACATAGAGCATTTACCGGCTATTCTTTCCAACTTTAGTTTGACGCGGTGAGCTTCGTCCTTCGCTCTCATTTGAGATCGCACCAGCAGAAGAATTGCCCTTAGGCGATCCTTTCCTTCCTTTTCCACCTCCATAACTGCATTGTTCCACTTCTCTTCTGCTTCCAACTCCAGGTCTGACATTGGTACTTTTCTTTTCTTCGAATGATCTGCGGCCATGATGTCTTGAATATGTACCTGTAAAAGAGTAAAATGCAGAGAATGTGCCTATTAAAAATAGGAATCAACTGCACAAACCAAAAAAAAGATTGAGTAGAAGAGAAGCGGCAAGTTATTTTGAGGGTTCTTCTTCTTTTTATAGACGGGAGTGGAACAGTAATGATCTGAGGGATAAAGCAAAACCACATATGTCATTTTTTTCGCTTAGCTGTCATTTCAACGGTCCACCTTCCCAGCATTTCAACGGTCCACATTCCCATCATTTAACCCGTTATCTCGTAAAGTATATGCAGAGAAGGTGCGTAAGCAGAGTACTATTAAATTTAATGCAGAATATAAACAGAGTACTCTCTATTTAGGAATTGAGTCGACTCTAGTAGAATATATGTAGAGAAGGCGCGTGTTTTGATTATAAATCAAAGACGAGTACCAATAGAAGTCCCGTAAAAAGAGTACTATTACAAGGCGCGTAAGCAGAGTACTACTCCCTCCGTTTTTTTAATTGATGTTTTAAACTTTTCACACATATTAAGAAAATAAATTAATACTTAACTATAAATGCATTATTTTTGAACTAAACAATTTTTCATAACTTTAAGCCAATAATAATTCAGTAAAATCAATTAATATGTCTTGAAATTTACAATTCATCATTATGCTTTCATTAAAAATGCATAGAAAAGGTAAAAAAATCAATCTTTTAGAAACAAATTTTTTTTCTAAAACATCAATTAAAAAAAACGGAGGGAGTATTAAATAAAGTACTATTAAATTTATTGCAGAATATAAGCAGAGTAGTCTCAATTACTGCCATTCTTTATTTATTGTGTTGTATCATGAATGATCGACAAGTGGCGTATGACGTATTGTAGTAGGAAAATTAATAATGTACCTTGTTTCTCGTGTTCAATCATGCGATGATCGACACGTGGCCCTTCGCATGCCGCAGTATCATCTCGGAGGCATCCAGTAATAGCTGCAGAGTATGACCAATTAGGGCTTCCATACCAATTTGGTTTCCCTTCAACGAGTAGAAAGATCTCTTTTCTTTTTGGGTGGACAAACAAAGATAATTTATCCTTTCCTCCCATCAGTCTCAAACAAACAAAGATAATCCAAAAGCTACCACAACGTAAGCGAATCTTTTATTCTTCTTTTCTACCCATCAGTCTCACCAATCTTCTTTGATTCTGATGTCTGCCTTTTCCTCATCTACTTCTTCCTCTGGCAGGAGCGAACCCAACAGTATTCATCCTGTTGTGCCTTGGAATTCGGATTGGTTCAAATATCCAGAGGTTCAAGACGTGCCCGAGATTCCTCCGGTAGGCTATATCACCGTCTATTGGTCTTCCTTTCGGGCAGGTTTCCACCATCGCTTGTCTTTTTGATGATGGAGTTTTGTAAAGAAATTCGGATTGCACCCAGCCAGCTTAATGCCCGCTCATGGGGTTGATAAACGCCCTCCAAATACTGTCGGACTTAGCAGGTAATTTCCCTCTTACAAAAAGTAATTGTTTGACGAATTGATCAATCTCACTCTTTTAACTTGCGTTTTCTCTCTGCTGCGCTTCATCAGTTCTTACAACGCAGAACCGTCGCACATATCCCAATTTTTCTAGTGCCCTTTTTTTGATTCCACTCCCTTACCAGCACCCTGAGTTTCTTCTCTTCGAAGCCGCAGTTGACGGGAGTTCTCTTCGGGCGGATATCGACGAAGCAGAGGTCCATCCAAGTAGCCTGGATCGCCTTAGGCTTACTTGGCAAAATGTGTATCCGTCTCGCATCGCTAATGTTCATTGTCCTTGTTGCGAGGAGTTGGAGTTGGAGGGAGAAGCCCTACGTGCTAGGATATGTGGTTTGGAGACTCGTCTTCGGAATGTGGAGAGGGCTGTGGATTCGGTTAGGGTTGTGGCAACAACTTTGACACACCAGTCAAGGTTCTTGGATCGTATTAGTCGCGAGTTTGGATCGGCCGACGTTAGCTGCAATGTTCCTGGGAGTTCTAGAGGCATGAAGCGCGACCGTTCCCTGGACACTTCGTAGAATATCAACTGTTTTTTATCTATTTAATTTTTAATTGTAAGTTTTCAATGTTATAAGAGAAACGATTGTTAATGTTATGGTACATTCATTTATTATTTATCTCTTAGTTATCGAATATGCCACTGCTATGCAAGCAAAATGCTATGATCTGCTTAAAATGTGCCGTAATCTGCTTGTAAACATCACATCTAATACAGTTGTTGCTGAGAAGCCGCGTAAAATTTGTATTGTATAATAAGTTATATTCTACCATATTTGCATAACATTTGCAGTGAACATGCAAATAAGGCAAAGTTAAAAGAGAGAAAATACACGTCCTGACATTGGTTTGGTGTGTCGTACATGCCTTCGCTACTAAAAAATGATGATGTGGCGTGAAATGCCAAATGGATAGAAATTTAATTAAGACTACACATATACATTGTCCTTTGATTCTTCTGTTATATAACGATTCTACCCTTTTTACTGGGAAAATGCGTGCTTTTTTGTCGTTTATTTTCGACAGTACCATTTCATATCAGTTCTATATATGGGTATGAGCCCGTATTTGCCACGAGATTGATAATGTTTAAAAATTCAAAGAGATTTGAATTTTCAATTTTCCCCCTAAAACCTAAATTTCTCGTGTGTAAATAGATTAGGGATTCGTGCTATTTTGGCGTATATTATCGATGACATGGAACCTAAATATCTCATCGTAATGGCAAACATACATTGGAATTCCAAAAAGAGTTAATGCTCAGGGTTATGGCTTTCGGTCCTTACGATTACGGCATGAACAATAGTGACACCACATCTCCGGCATCCAGCGTGAGCTCTAAGGGTCGCCGTGATGGACACTATAGGATTTCTATATGATGTTGTGTCCCCTGTTGTGGTGGTAAGATAGTGATTCAAACCGAAACAACCGGTTTGAATACTGGAAGGAGATTCTATACCTGTGACAGGAACGAGGTAAGAAAATATTTGAATTCCATGACTCTATAAATGTGGCAGATTAATGATTTCATTTAAGTTTGTCCTATATATTGTACGATTAGGATGGATGTCGCATCCGCCACACAAGGCGATGGTGGGATGACGCCATGATGGATGAGTTCCAGGACATTAATGCTGAGATGGGTTTACTAGTGGATCGAATTGGGTACATTACATCTGATAGCAATGGTGACAACGTAGACCCTCGGATGATGTGGAACAATGTCTTGTACTCGCGGGATCAGATGTTGCCCTTGCTGCGGAGTTGTGACGAAGAGTTGAAGAAGCTCAAGAATACGGTTCTGAATCTTGAATTGCGGATAATGATTTCAATACGCTTCAGGGGATGGTTATGAATCTTCATGACAGAGTAATTGGACAAAAGGATATGATCGTGACGCTAATGATTGGAGTACTTGTTAGTGTTGTTTCGGTCATCCCTTCTTCTGTTTTCTACTTGTTGAAGTATTAGTAATTTCTTAATTTCATACTTTCTGTTTCTTAGAGGAGCTATAGCTCAACATTAAATGCAGAGTCAGAGTAGATTAAAAACTAAATGCGGTTAATGCACACTCTCTAAAGCAAAACCGCATAATCCAAATAGACTTCTCCTAGCCTCTTGTGTAAAATGCAGAGTAAAAGCAAACTCACCACATAAATCTGCAGTTTCTACAGCATATTTTTACTGCAAGATATATCAAATATAACATCTACTGCAACTAAACTTTGATACTACATGCTACCAGTCGGACCCATCATTTATTAGTTTCTTCTTCCTCTGCTGATAGATCGTCCAACAAAATGGGCCCCAGAAAAGAATACGCAGAATAAAAATAGAGGTCTGCTCTTCTTCTGCTATCGTAGGCAGAGTAAGAGAAGTATATTAGTTTGCTCGTACTCTGCTGTGGTGAAGTTTGAGCATATATATATTTTATATGAAAATACAAGCAAACATCTATAGTAGAGTACATGCAGATTAATGGCAAATTAATGGATGATTAATGGCAGATATCAGACGCAGACTTTGCGATACTTGATGCAGACTCTGCGATACTGACTATTTTATGATACCCACATCAAACTAAAGACTAACATAAAACAACGGTGCACCATAACATAAGGACAAGTTAAATGAACATAAGCAGATACTACGCAAAATAAAAAAAGTTATAACCAAGATTTGTTTCCTTCTTTAAATAAACTTGAAACCGGAGATTTGTCTATCTTGGCAGAGTTACATCAGAGTGAAGCCAGAGTCAAGAAAATGGGCATGTTTTTCGATTGTGTCCTGCATTATGGTATTTTGAGCACCTGTGCTGAATTTTTGGGCTACTTTGGAAAAGACTCTTTTTCATCTTTGGGGGTGGAGTACTCTACGAAAGTTTAGCTTTCTTATTTGGTGTTTGAGTAGTCAGAGAATTACGAGATCATTTCCTTCTCATCTTTGGGGATGGAGTAGTGGGCGAAATATTATCGCTGAATGGAGTACTCTGCTTCATTTTCTTCGTAACGGATGGAATCTTCTGCTTCGTTTTCTTCATTGTCGATTGAGTCATTTGCTTCATTTTTTGCTTTGTGGATGGAGTACTCTGCGAAAGTTCTATTTTCTTCTTCTTCCATTGAGTACACTTGAACCGCTTAGCCTTTTCAATAGCAGAAAGGTATCTCTTTGTCTTCGGTCTACCGGAAGGTACTTTTATGACTGGTGGCAGATATTGTTCACTAATTACGTGTGGTGGTAGAATCAAATCTTCGTCTACATGTTTTATAGGTTCTGAGTACGTTGAATACAAGTAGCCCTTTGTGAAATGATCATCCACCAGGGTAGCTTCATCAGTTTTCTGACTTAATGCTGCTTTAATCGCGTGCTCGCATGGAATCTTCTTGACATCATATTGTTTACAAGTACAAAGTCTCTGCAATCATAAATTTTAAAAAGGAATCGAACTCAGAGCAGATAAACAAGGCAAACGTTTGTTGAGACTGGCAGACTTTCTCAGGAAACGTTTCCTAAAACTGGCAATGATAAATAGCAAAAAAAAACTTACATACCTTCTGTAGATCAACCACACAATCATAATCTTCACCTGTAATATGGCTACAATTTGAATCAGTATGATGAACATTTAAAATTTCCAAGCTACCGTGTCTTTCATGTAGTAAGTTTTCAACGTTTGGGGGGGGGGGGAATTTGTTTTTAATGAGGCAGCTTTGTCTCGCCTTTCCACAAACCACCTTGACAACAACTTTCTAATGCCCTCCACGAAATATTTAACAGGAAATGATCTATCTTCTTTAAGCGCGGCATTAATGGATTCTGCAATGTTGGTTGTCATTATACAAAATCTATCTCCTGGAAAATGTGCACAAGCCCATAATTGAAATTCCACCTCTTCCAAGTAAACTGCTAATTCACTATTATGACGACGAATCACAGCAAAAAATGTTGGTTCGGGTACCCCTAACCGTAAAAGGAGGAGTTGGTTCGGGTACCCCTAACCGCGACAGAGTGAGTTGGTTCGGGTACCCCTAACCGCGACGCACATGCGCGAAATACCAAGTCTTGGCTGATTTTCTTATCTAACTACCTGAAGAAGGCGTTGACGACGAAACGCAAAGCCAGCCTTGGAAACTCCACGTTGACGGCTCGTCTTCCAAAAACAGTTCGGGAGTAGGGATACGACTAACCTCTCCAACTGGCAAGCTGCTGGAACAGTCTTTCCGCCTTGGTTTCCACGCATCCAACAATGACGTGGAGTACGAAGCCTTGATTGCCGGGATGAAACTAGCTAGTGGTCTAAAGATCGAGCAACTTCACGCATTCTGCGACTCCCAACTAGTTGCAAATCTGTTCAACGGCGAATATGCAGCAAAGGATGATCGAATGGAAGCTTACCTAAAGATCGTCAAGGAGTTGCCTGCGCAGTTCAAACAATTCGTCCTAATGCGTATCCCATGAAAAGAAAACACTCCAGCCGACGCACTCGCAGCCCTTGCATCAACTTCCGACCCGGATCTCAAAAGAATAATCCCGGTGGAATTCATCCAACACCCAAGCATCAGTCATTCCGACACGGTGAACGCCATAACTCGTTCACAAGCCGCTAAGCAAGCAACGTAAGTCATAGTCGGGCAAGAGGAGACAGATGAAATGCAGGAGGAGTTGGGAAACCAAAAATCCGCTGAGCTAGATACAGTCCCACTGGAAGAAGACATTCTCGAAAAATCACCAAACATCGAAAGCAGCGACGACCCTGTCATCAAACCACAACCCGACGTGGATGTAAATGAGATCGACAAGGAAGCAGAATATGGTTGTGACAAGGAATGGTTGGGCTCAATCAGAAAATACATATACGACGGCATCTTACCAACCGAAAAGTGGGCAGCTCGTAAGCTTCGAGCCCAGGCAGTTCGTTACGTTCTACTCGATGGAAATGTCTTCAAGTGGAGATTCTCAGGACCATTGCTAAGCTGCGTGGAAGGAAAGGACACAAGGAAGATTATGGAGGAAGTCCACAATGGTTCGTGTGGCAATCACTCTGGAAGAAGGGCACTAGCAATAAAATTTAAACGTCACGATTATTATTGGTCGACAATGATCAAAGATTGCAAGAAATTTTTGGCCAAATGCGAAAAATGCCAACGTCACGCGCCAATGATTCACCAACCAATGGAAGTGCTTTCATCAATCTCATCACTGTATCCATTCATGCGATGGTCTATGGACATCGTCGGGCCACTGCATCCCTCAAAACAGAAGCGTTTCCTGCTTGTTTTGACGGATTATTTTTCAAAATGGGTAGAAGCCGACTCATATGCTAACATTAAAGATGCACAGGTGGAGGCCTTTGTCTGGAAAAACATCATATGCCGACATGGAGTGCCATACGAGATAGTGACGGATAATGGCTCACAGTTCATCTCAAATCGTTTCGAAGCTTTCTGCGAGAAATAGAAAATCAGACTCAGCAAGTCTACTCCAAGATATCCGCAAGGGAACGGACAGGCCGAAGCAATCAACAAAACTATCCTCGAAGGCCTGAAGAATCGTCTTGATGAGAAAAAGGGACGTTGGGCTGAAGAACTGGAAGGAGTACTTTGGTCTCACCGCACCACCCCAAGAAGAGCAACGGGGGAAACCCCATTCGCCCTCGTGTACGAAACAGAGTGTGTCATCCCACCGGAGATATATTTCCCAAGAATTAGCCACAGACTACTACCAGAACAAGAAGGGCTCAATCACCTATTGATGTTTGACGAATTGGACTTGATCAACGAAAGAAGGGATCAAGCCTTGATCAGGATCCAGAACTATCAAAACGTGGCAGCAAAATACTACAATTCCAATGTTCGAGAAAGACGTTTCTACGAAGGAGATTTAGTTTTACGGAAGGTTTTCCAAATCATAGTAGAAACGAATGCCAGAAAATTGGGAGCACACTTGGAAGGACCTTAAGGAATCACAGAGATAGTCAACCTAGCATTTACAAACTCGGCAGCATGACAAATGTTCCAGTACCGAGATCATGGAATGCAATGCATCTTAAAAAGTACTATCACTAAGTTACGTCACATGAACTACGGGAGACTTGATCCCTGCAAAGGGTACGTAGGCAGCTCGTCTTTGGATGGGTTCAGTTGCCCCCTCCTTTAAAAAAGGGGGGGGGGAGTGGGTACGTATACGTATACTCGTATACTCCCATCTTTGTAATCGAATCTACAATTTATCAAAGCAAATCTTTTAACGATAAGTTTTACTTCACATCATCCAAGGATCGCTAAGTCTTAACAAAATAGACATTCGAACAAACCAAACTACAACGGGCATCCCACATCTTCATTATTGCTGGCCACAATAGTGAACTCTCGCATCCATCTCGGATCTAAACTCTCATATCCATCTCAGGATTAAAAGCATGCTATACAAATATTCGGTCATTGTCGGAGCGGATACGTTTATGGTAACGTATCCGTAAACCGAAATGTTCACCCTAAACTATACAAAGCATATGTCCATTATCGGAGCAGAAGCGTTCATGGTAACACATCCGTAAACTGAAATATTCAAACTAAACTATGCAAACAAATATTTATTATCGGAGCAAATAAGTTTACGGTAACCTATCTGTGAACCGAAATGATCATCCCGAGACTGATCATCTCATAACTAGGCAAAGCAACCCTTTGTATCCGTTCATCGGAATAACTACTTCTCAACTAAGAAAACGCAAGCAAGGCATTGACAAATTTATCGCATGAAACTTAGAAATTTGTCGAACAAAAGACAAATGTATTCATCGACCTCAAGGGTTAAGCTAAAATCAACAACCAAGCCAAAACAATAGTTCCGGTGAAGATTACAACTTGGATAAAGCCGTCCAGACATTAAATTAAAAAAAACAGAGTTTTAAACCAAACAAAGAAAAGAGGATCATAATCCTCCGTTATCTCAGGAGTCGGGATCACCCTCTGCTCCGGCTCTGCCGTTTGCTCAGCTCCATCACCTCCAGGTGCTTTATCTTCTTTGCGTACCGACAGGGCAAACTCTATGATGGTTTCCTCAAGAACAGCCTCATTGCCTTTCTCAGAAGATGGTTCGGGAGTCGATTCCTCGACAACCTCCTTCGAGCTTAACTCAGCTATGCCCGGCGTTCCCCTGTTTGAGCCAGAAAACTCCAGGATGCCAATGCTTGCAGTAGCTGTCTCCATGGGCTTGCCATCATTGAGCTCCTTCAGTATGTCAGAACGAACAGGAAACAACCTTAGGGTTCCCCTTATTTCTGCCACAAGCCGAGCAAACACCTCGTGAGCTCCCCTCAGATCCTCCTTTTGCTCAGCTAGACTTTTCGCCTCGGCATCGAGAGATGGCGGCTCATCACCTTGAAGCAACTCAATGAATTAAAGATTGCCTTCAATCTGAGCAAGGTCCAGCATGTTCTCCTTTGGCTCACGTCAATCTGGCCAAGGAGCTTTTCAGCTCGAGAAACCTTGCCTTCAAGCATCATCCTCGTCTCAAGCTTCGCCTCTAGAACGGCTCGCTCGACCTTACTCTTGTGAAGGTCGTTCGCTGCTTCTAACTGCTATGTCAAGCTAGTTATGTGAGCATCCCGTCCCACTTTGCCAGATTCAAGCCGCATGATCCGCTCGTCGGCTTCTTTGATGTGCTTCCTGTGGGAGTCGAAACTCGCACAACTAAATTTGGTAAGGGAAAATTAGGGATTCGACAAACTTCTATGTAAAGAAACCAAGAACAGAGATCCAAAGATGGAGATTTTATTCAGGCTGTTTCGAAAGCTGTTTGCAAAGTAATAAGTGTTTAGCTAGGTCAATTTTCGGATCCCTTTTTCAAAGGGGTACATGTCTTATTTATACAAGAATAAGTCGGCTACGCCTTTTTCCTAAAAGAATAAGGAAAACTTCCTTTCTCTGGCTCGGATGTGGGCTTCTTTCTTTGGCTCGTTGCCTCGGCCCAATAAAATATTGGGCTCGTTGCTTCGCTGGGTAATCGGTGAGCTGGCTCATCGTTTGTCTCGCCTGCTTCTCCCAATGCTGAGATAGGGATTTCGCTCGTCGTATGACTTCCCTTGATGCCGAGCCAGGAAGTTGGTTTGCCAATATGTTGGCTCGTCAGTGCTTTTTCTTGACGCCTAACCAAGCGTTGGCTCGTCGTTTACTTCTATCACCGAGCAAAGTGTTTGGCTCGTCACTGCTGTTCTCGGTTGCAGAGCCAAGTGTTTGGCTTGTCTTCTCCTTGCGTCCGGCCAGTGTTTGGCTAATTGCTGCTTCTTCGTGATGCCTAGCCAAACGTTGGCTCGTCACTCCTTTCTGATGCCTAGCCAAACATTGGCTCGTCACTCCTTTCTGATGCCTAGCCAAATGTTGGCTCGTCGCTCCTTCTTCCTGATGCCTAGCCAGATGTTAGTTCGTCACTCACTTCTTTATGATGCCTAGCCAAGTGTTGGTTCGTCACTCACTTCTTTATGATGCCTAGCCAAACGTTGGCTCGTCTCTGTCTTTGGCTAGGCTTTCTCTCCATTTGGCTAGGTCTAACATCCATACTTAGTGCTTTTAACCGTTGATCTTGATGGGGTGAAAACCGACCCCAACAGTTAGTCCCCCACCTCGGTAGTATTATTGATAATAGTGACGAGGTGAAAGGTCGAGATCGGGATCAACTATCTCCGGGCTACCGAGCCAAATTTGTGGTAAAGCTCATTTGGGGGTTGATATATGCCGAGCCAGAGCGATAGTGTTACCAAAACCTTATCTCCGTATGGCCGAGGCATGCCTTCTTGGCTCGGTAACCTGCTTGATTTTACAGAGTATGGGACAATGTACCGAGGTGTTTATCCCCGAGCCAACACTGAGTATCGTATTGCCAATCCAATTCCTTGTCGTATTGTCGATCCATTTTGCCGCATGCGTTGCAGAGCCGTTTCGGCTAGCAATGTTTAATTATAGTTTATCATTTTGCCGAACCAACACCTTTGTCAAGCTGCCGAGCCAAACTGCTATGTTGTTCGTATTGTCGAGCCATTTTTCTTTGATATGTCGCTGAACCATCCTGTTAAGTTTGTTTTCTTTGGCTCGGTAGTATCGTTGGCTTGAAGTGTTTCTCTTACCATGACCATAACTTTATTTGGAACTGCAAACGTTATCGCATGTTCCCGAGGCCGCGTGGCATCACGCGCTGTGCTTTCATGCGTCTTTATAATCAGATCCTTGTCTCACTCCTCATAACTCACTTCTCCACATTTCCGAAAAATCAGGTAGCTCTCTTCTCTCTCCTCTTTTCTCTCTTTTTATGCTTAAGTTTTTGGCTAGGTTTTATCCTTTCTTCTCTTCTGCAGCCAACTCTTCGAGTTTTCTGATCCATCTTCAAACGTGGCCAGCGAGCCCTTGCATTTTCCGATCCATCTTCAAATATATGTGGCGAGTGTTTGAATTTTTTGATCCATCTTCAAATATCTGCGGCGAGTGTTTGAATTTTCCGATCCATCCTCATCCGGGTCGTGCCGCTGCCTTGATCTTCTTCGTTTCCGAGCCGAAATTCCTCGTATCAAGTGTGATTCCGAGCCAAGGTTGCTCCAATTCCTGCTAAGTATCAGTTTGATTCCGAGCCAAAATCCTCAATGTCTCATATCGCCGAGCTAGAAGACTCTGTGGGTTCGGCAAATTCTGCCTCGTTGCTTGGATGCAAGATGGAGTTATCTCTGCAGGTTACCGAACCAGTGGAACCCAATTCTCCGCCAGGTCAGTTGCAGATTGTTGTCCCAACTCTGATTGACGAAGCATTTGACGCCAAGGTAGGTGCCGAGGCAGATTTGATACAAAAGGCTCTCGAAGAATTTAAAGCCGAACCAGAAGAATACATTCTTGACGAGGCAGAAAAGATGCGGTTGGAGAGACTGTTTGCGAGCCACCAAGCTAGCACATCGACGAGGCGAAAGCCTAAGAGAAAAACTCCTAAGAGAAAAGCTCTTAAGAGACGATCTTACCCACCTGGTTCTTCTTTGTGCACTGTTGAGTCTTTGGAGGCATTGAGGCATCGATTTAATATCTCAGAAGATGTAGATCTGGTTGTTCCAGCCTCAACAGACCGAGCTGAATCTCCACCGCCTTGGCATTTCACTCTCTACGAGTGTTTCTTTTACGATTGTCTACTATTCCAATTCCTAGCTTGATCATCCGCTTTTTATCCAAACACGGGTTAGTGCCGAGCCAAATTACTCCTCGAGGGATGCGTCACTTGGTTGGGATTCTCGTTCAGAGTTATGAGTGCGATGTGACCGTCCGCATCTCCCATCTTCGGTAGTTCGTTGAGTTTCGAAAGAACAAGAACTCCAAGGCCTACTACATCTCTAATAAAAAGCAGAGAAAGATCATCGAAGGCTTTCGAAGCAAAGACAGTGACTGGGGGAACTACTTTTTCTTTGTTCCCATCAATGATGCTACGGTGGATGCCGAGAGTGTTCATTACGTCAAAACTGATTGGGGAATTATTGATGGGCGAGCCGTAGACCTTTCAGGAGATTTGCTAAGATTTTATTTTGTGGCGAGCTGACACTTTTTCTTCTTTGTTTGTGCAGTTCGGCAGGTTCTCCTACGTTACCCAGAAGATAATCTCACGCTTCGGAACACACTTCCTGCCAGAAAGTGCCACTGGGAAAACCATTTTTCCCTAAGGAGAGTTGAAAAAGCCCGAGCCATCTTTGCCGGCGTTGAAGTATCTGACAGCTCAGAATCTGAATCTCCACCGCGAAGTCCTCCAAGAAGAAGTATGGGAAAAGATTGACCATCCGCGATAAACAGGCTCTGAAGGAGAAGAAGGAAGAAGAGGCAGTTGGCCGAGCTGACGAGGTAACTAACGCAATCGAACAAACCGCCTAGCCAGTTGCCAAAGTGCTCGGCCAAACTGTGACTGAAATGGAGACACATCCTCCTTTCGAGCTACAAGCTCTTGTCGCTAAAGCTAGAGAAGTAGTTTCGGCTCTCGTTTCAGTTGTTAGACCCTCTTCTTCAATAATATCCTAGCACAGAGAGGACAAGAAGCTTTCTGGCAAACGTCCTGCTTCTGAAGCCAATAAAGAGAGAACCAAAGGAAAGAAGGAGAAAATAAAATGCCATAAGCCTGTCGACCCAACTTCAACGAGCCGGTTTTCGCAGGTTCGTTGCTTGGGGGACAGATTGCCGCCCCTCGACGTTTTATCTCAAGGCGACCTGTACGCCGACATGTCGCTCCGAGGCACTAAGGTACTTTCAGGGATTGTGTGTGTTTGTTGTGTAGAAAGACTAAGTATTGACTATTTTTCCTTTGATCAGTTCGTCACATCTATCAATAAGATGGTTGCCGCATTCGAAAAGGATGTGAGGAAGGATAGGCGTCGGATCGAAGATGCTCAGAAAGACGCATCCTTCTTAAAGAACAAAATCGCCGAACTGGAGAGTAAGCACACTGCAGAGCTAGCAGCTGTGTCTGCTCGAATTGAAGATCTTTAGAAGGAGAAGGCATACCTCAACGATGAATGGGACAAGACCAGTGACTTAGCTATGAGGTTGGATCGCTCTAAGCAGAAGAAAGCGGCCGAAATTGAATCTATTAAGAGGCAACTCAATGCTGTGAAGGCTTTGCACGAGGCCGATGTTAAAAAGGCCCAGAAGGCTGCGAGGCGAGAGATGTTAGAGAGGTTTCAAAAGCGGCTCGCCAAGATTGAGAAGAGCATCGACGAGCTGAAGGCGGCGAAAGAAAAGGAGCTCGATTTAGCTCACGTCGACAGCAACCTACAGCTGCTCGAGATCTTGCAAAAAGAGGATGCACCTGCTCTTGGTTCCGAGGTGACAAAATTGGAAGGGTGGACACTTGATCTGGCTGACGCGACTGACGAGTTTGAGAGGATTGAGGCCAAGCTGAAGAAAGATCTGACACTTTCACCTGTTTCCTCAGATTCTGTAGACACTCTTCTTGGGACCGAGCCAACAGAAAACGCGGCGGCAACGGCTGGAGTTGCTGACTTTTTAGGCTCAAACCTTGGCACGCCTGGAATTGCTAATCTTGTCAAGGAGAAGGCTGCCGAGCTGGATCCTCCCAACTGACCCATGCTCTGTTTATTCGAATCCTTTTCTTTTGTACTTCGAACATAAGTGTCTGGAAGGCTTTATCCACTAAGTTAAGTTTTGTAATAGCTGCCGTTCGTTGGCATGACATCTTTTATCTCTGTTAGATTTTCTCATTATGTTTTGCGTATTAGCTTTGCTGTATTTTTGATGTGATATGTCGTGAACAATCTTTGTTTAGAAAAAGTATGGTCGTCTTGGTATTGATTGCTTTATTGTCAGTTTAGGGTTTGCGGTGTTCCGACTTATGTTCCCGTTGTTTTGACAATGAAACATATTTAAAATCTCATACTAACTGGTAGGTTTAGTATCATGTTTCAGAGATGTTTATAACCAGTGTACCGAGAGGTGTTTACTGGGTTTTTAGAGTTTATTTTGAGTGTTAAGACTTGCGAGTTTTTTACTTACGGGTCCCTCTCGAAGATAAACTTGTAAGAATATCGTTCAGGATATACCTTTCGGATATTAGACTGGGATATACCTAATCAAGATTTGTATAGCGCGCTTCTATACTCGTAAGAGGGTGTTGAGAACCCTATCCCGTATAGAGATAGTGGTTAAAATCCGTAAAGGAGGTAGTTGTTCGTCTGTTGTGGCCAGCAACAAACGAGGTGACAGATGATCCATGAAGGATGTAAAGTTGTGTTTGAAGAAGTTTGAAGTTATTCCCTTTGAGAAGTGTAGTGCGAGATATGGGAGTATACATGTATACATGTATACATGGATCAAGTCGTCCCATTGTTCATGCGAAGTGATTTAGTGGTAATACCTCTTTAGGTGCATTGCGTTCCAAGATCTTAGTATCTGAATATCAGTCATGTTTGAGAGCTCGTATACTCCTGGTCGAACTGTCTTGGTGATTTTGTAGGGTCCTTCCCAGTTTGCTCCTAGTTTGCTAGCGTTTGTTTCGGCGGTGTTCTGGAAAATTTTGCGGAGAACCAGATCACCTTCTTTGAACTTGCGACTTCTGACGTTGGTGTTGTAATACTTAGCTACCGCATGTCAGTACTTTTGAATTCGAACTAGCGCTTGATCTCGTCGTTCATCGATCAAGTCCAACTCATCGAGTAACATGAGGTGATTCAATCCCTCCTGCCCTGAAAGAAGTCTGCGGCGGACTCCAGGAAATTGGACTTCAGCTGGGATGACACATTCAGTACCGTAGACAAGGGTGAAAGGTGTTTCACCGGTTGCTCGTCGTGGAGTCGTCTGATGTGACCATAGCACCCCTTTAAGTTCATCTGCCCAGAGTCCCTTCTTTGCATCAAGGCGCATTTTCAGGCCGTCCAGGATAGTCCTGTTCACTGCTTCCGCTTGCCCATTCCCTTGTGGATAGCATGGCGTAGACTTGCTGAGTCGTATTTTCCATTTTTCGCAGAAAGCTTCAAACCTTGTAGAGATAAACTGCGAGCCGTTGTCCGTGATGATCTCGTATGGAACTCCATGTCGGTATAAGATATTTTCCCAAACGAAGTGCTCGACTTGGGCATCTTTTATGTTGGCGTAGGAGTCTGCCTTGACCCATTTGGAGATTAATCCATCAAGACTAACAGAAATCTCTTTTGCTTAGATTTATGTAGAGGTCCGACTATGTCCATTTACCAGCGCATGAAGGGGTAGGGTGCTAAGATTGAGGACAGCAACTCCGTGGGTTGGTGAATCATTGGGGCATGTCGTTGGTATTTTCGCACCTAGCGAAGAACTTTTCGCAGTCCTTCACCATAGTTGGCCAATAGTAACCATGACGCTTGATCTTGATGGCCAAAGCTCTTTCCCCGGAGTGGTTGCCACACGAGCCGCTGTGGACCTCTGCCATTATTTTTCTACCTTCGGCGCCCTCGATGCAGGCCATCAGTGGTCCTGAAAATTTCCACTTGAAAACGTTTCCCTCTAATAGAATGTATAAACCATCTTGAGCTCTGAGTTTTCGAGCAACCCACTTATATGATGGTACCTCGCCGTCCGTGATGTAAACGCGGATTGTTCCCATCCACTCTTTGTCGCATCCGTAGTCTATTTCCGTTGGTTGTGTATCTTCCTCCATTTTGACTGCTTCACCTTTGGCCGGCGCGTCCTCTATCTCGATTGTCTCATCTTCCACCGAAGGTGACATGTTTTGGTCCCCCTTTACAGTGGTGGCACCAACGTCCCCGGTTGTATCTTCTTCCTGGTTGGTTGTTAGGGAGCGGGTGACCGCGTTTACGGAGTCGGAGAGGTTGATGCTTGGATGTTTGATGAATTCTACTGGGATTATCCTTTTCAGGTCTGGATCGGAGGTGGATGCGAGCGCTGCTAATGCGTCTGCCGAAGTATTTTCCCCGCGTGGTATCCATGTCAAAGTGAACTCTTTGAACTGTGCAACCAGTTCTTTGACGATCTTCAAATAAGCTTCCATTCGGTCGTCTCTGGCTGTGTACTCGCCGCTGACTTGGTTGACCACCAGCTGCGAATCGCAGTAGGCTTGGATGTGGGAAACCTTGAGTCCAAGAGCAAGTCTCATTCCAGCAATCAAAGCTTCGTACTCTGCTTCATTATTGGATGTGCGAAAACCAAGCGGAATGACTGCTCGAGGATTTCGCATGTTGGAGAAGTCAACCGTATTCCTACTCCGGATCCTTGTTTTGATGATGATCCATCCGCGTGGAGCTTTCATATTGGGCTCGGAGCTGGCTCTTCTATCACTTCTTCTGGGAGTTCTATCAGAAAATCTGCAAGGACTTGAGACTTTGCGCAGGTTCTACTCCTGTACTCTATGTCGTATTCGCTAAGCTCTATTACCCACTTTGCCAATCTCCCAGACTGGCTAGGGCTATGCAGGATGGATCGCAGGGGGAAGGTAGTGAAAACCACAATTGAATGAGACTAGAAGTATGGTCTTAGTTTCCGAGCGGACATTATCACAGACAATGCTAGTTTCTCCATCTGTGGATACCGGGTTTCAGCGTCGGTGAGGGTTTGGCTGACATAGAAAATAGGTTTCTGCTCGCTACGCTCTTCCCTGATGAGTACTCCACTTACTGCTGTTGCCGAAATGGCCGTGTATAGAAAAAGTGGCTCGCCTTCCACCGGTTTCATAAGTACTGGAGGGCTGGCTAGGTATTCTTTCAGCTATTGAAACGCCTGTTCGCATTTCTCTGTCCATTTGAACTTCTTGTTCCCATGCAGTGTGTCGTAGAAAGGCAAACACTTATCAGTTGACCGAGAGATGAACCGATTCAGTGCGGCGACCCGTCCTGTTAGCCTCTGGACTTCACGCTTTGTTTTTGGCGACACCATTTGTATGAGAGCATCAATCTACTTCGGGTTGGCTTCGATTCCACGGTGAGGGACCAGGTATCCAAGGAACTCTCCGGATGTCACCGCAAATCTGCACTTGGTTTGGTTGAGCTTAATGTTATGCCGATTCAGTTGCTCGAAACATTCTTCTAAATGAGCTACGTGGTCCTTTTCTTCCAAAGACTTCACCAGCATGTCATTTATGTAAACTTCCATCGCCTTTCCGAGTTGGTCGGCGAACATTCGGTCGACCAACCGCTGGTAAGTTGCTCCGGCATTTTTGAGTCCGAATGGCATCACTTTGTAGCAATATATTCTGCGGTCAGTGATGAATGCTCTCTTCTCTTGGTCGCCCGGGTTCATTAGGATCTGGTTGTATCCGGAGAAGGCATCCATAAAAGAAAGGAGTTGGTTGCCCGCTGTGGCTTCTACTAATCGATCAATATGTGGAAGCGGGAAGCTGTCCTTTGGGCAGGCCTTATTTATGTCGGTGAAATCCACGCATACATGCCACTTCCCATTCTTTTTTTTAACCACTACAGGGTTGGCGAGCAAGTCTGGGTACTTTGCTTCGACTATTGATCCCACGCGTAGTAATCTTTCCACCTCGGCATTCACTGCTTGTGCTCTGTCCGGCCCAAGTTTTCGTCTTTTCTATTTGACTGGTTTGAAGGTCGGGTCCACATTCAGCTCGTGGCATGTCAAGTCGATGCTGATGCCGGGCATGTCTTCTGCTTCCCATGCGAAGCTGTTTACGTTCTTTTTAAGGAAAGAAATCAGCTCTCCCCTTATTGGATCTGTCAGCTCGGCCCCTATCTCGATGCAGCGATCTGGGTGATTGCCATCAATATTCACTGTTGGGGTCGGTTTTCACCCCACAGATCAATGTTCGAAAATAGCAAGCTCACCACGAACTCGGTCCACAGCAGAGAGCGATCTCAGCAAAAACGGTGAAGTGAGCTCGGCATTATTCCCAAAAACGAGCTCGGCAATATAGGAGCTCGGTAGAAACCGATCTGGAGATTCATATCTGCTCGGAACCAAATGAAAATTAGTGAAGAACAAGATATTTGAGCTAGCTTTCTGATGGAGTTGGAATCGTATCGTTTGGAGTTGTGATTGGCGAGATATACCCGATTTACTGAGGACGTGCCGAGCTGCAGCGATGAGCTCGGGTCTGCCGAGCTGAAGAGATGAGCTCGGCAGGATATCTTGAAGTCGGTAGATCGATCTGAAATTTGGACAGGAGATAGATAATTGAGTATGATTTCATCCTAAATAGATTTCAAGTCATTTGGATCAATGGACAGAAAGTTACCTCAATTATTGTGAAGACATGCCGAGCTGCAGGGATGAGCTCGGGTTTGCCGAGCTCAAGAGATGAGCTCGGAAAGATACCTTGAAGTCGGTAGATCGATCTGAAATTTGGACAGGAGATAGATAATTGAGTAAGCTTTCATCCTAAGTAGATGTCAAGTCATTTGGATCAATGGACAGAAAGTTACCTCAATTATTGTGAAGACATGCCGAGCTGCAGGGATGAGCTCGGAAAGATACCTTTAAGTCGATAGATCGAGCTGAAATTTGGATAGAAGATGGATAATTGAGTAAGCTTTCATCCGAAAGAAAACTCAAGTCATTTGGATCAATGGACAGAAAGTTACATCAATTATCGTGGAGACATACCCACCTAGCCGAGCTCATTATCTACGAAGCGACGAGTTCAATGAGCCCGAGCTCATCGCAAAGATGGCCGAGCTCGTTAGCTGAAAAGTGACGAATTCAATGAGCCCGAGCTCGCCATGAGGAGATAGGCCGAGTTCATCATTCAAAACAAGGCCGAACTCGTCGTTCAAGAACAATACCAAGCTCAAAGACAGAAAGTTGGGCCGAGCTGAGCAAGTGAACATGTGGAACGAGATGACAAGCCCAAATGCTAGAATCCATGATGACGAAGTAACAAGTTCGAATCCACATGGAGATATGATGAAATCAAAGTCCATGGTTATAAGCCGACTTTGCTAAAAGGAAATCCCGAGGAATTAGGAAATCTTCCTTATCTCTTTAGACATTAACTTAGCCGACTTTAACTTATATATATACTGATGTAAATCCTCTGAAAAGGGGATCCGCAATTTACCTAGCAAGACTCTGTACTTTTGCTCTGACACAAAAAGCTTTCTAAGCAGCTTAATAAAACACCAACTTTGGATCTCTGTTTGTGTTTTTTGGTGGTTTTTACTCAGAAGTTTCGGATCTCTCTAAAAGATATAACAAATTCAATTGGCGTGGATTTACACTCCCACAATTTGGCGCTAGAAGGAGGGGGAGAGAAACTTTCTTACTCCAAGGAACCACCGCACGAATGATTCGAAGAAGATGACTAGCGACGGACGAACTAACGACCCGCAGGACACGGGGATCGATGGATCTGGAGCTACGGATACACCAACGCCTGCAGTCGCGGAGACAAGCCCAGAGGCACTGACTCAGATAAAGACGATGCTAGAGACGCTGCTCAAAAAGGCGGAGGAGCAAGACAAGCTCAACACAACACTGACCGATAAGCTGGAAGTCCTTGCGATGGCAAGCCGAGCCCGAAGTAGGGGCTTAGGAGTTGACCTAGCAGGGCGCCCCCTTCGACGTCTCAATCCAACAGCCCTAGATTTCTCAACCCCGCTCAATCCACCGCGGACCCGTGGAAGATTGCCGCCACTCCATCAAAGCTCAGCAAACCTAGCCTCCGGAATGCAAGAAGCAAGCGGCACACCGATCGAAGAGGACCCTGCCCCAATCATCAATCTGGAGGAAGAGAATCGAATGGAGCAAAACATAGAAAACCATGAGAACCCTGAACCATTAGTAGCGGGCCAGACTCGAGCTGAAAGATGCGAAGCCATCCTTGAAGGAGGTCAAGAGCTGACCGAGGAGGAGGAGAACATAATCTGGGCCGAACAAACACGGATCAACGAAGAGCGCAGAGCAGGAGTTCGAGCCCAGAAAGAAGAGATGGCTATGATGCGAGCAGATATGGATCGAGCAACTGCCGACATAAAAGCTGTCCGATCCATGATGCACAAAGCAACTAGCAAGGTGCCAGAGATAGATCGTCTGCTGGAGGAAGCTCATAACACCCCGTTCACAGCACGGATAACTAGCACCAGAATTCCGGACCCTGGAAAGATGAAAATCCCAATCTATGAAGGAAAGACCGATCCGAAGGAGCATCTGACGGCCTTCGCTATAGCCATGGGGCGCTTGAATTTCAAGGAAAACGAAAGAGATGCCGGACAATGCCTTCTCTTCGTGGAGCATCTCAAGGGACCGGCGCTCCAGTGGTTTTCCAGACTCGAACAGAACTCCATTAACAGCTACAACCAACTGTCAGCGGCATTCCTGAAGCATTACTCCATATTCATGGATCCCGGAACATCCGACGCCGATCTATGGACCCTGGCTCAAGGGCAGAATGAAACACTTCGGAGTTTCATTGGAAGATTCAAAGCCGTCATGTCCAAAGTGGAAGGCCTAAGCGACAAAGCAGCCTTACTGGCCCTGAAGCAAGCACTCTGGTTCAACTCCGATTTTCGCAAAGAAATCGCGCTAAACACCCCCACAACGATACAGGACGCTATGCATCGAGCCGCAGACTTCATCACCGAAGAAGAAGAAATGAAAATCCTAACCGAGAAGTATGGGAAGGCCAAGACAGCGAACCATTCTCCCCAAGTTTCAGCTCCTTCCAACGCTAGGAAGAATAACCAAGGCTCCGGCTATATCCAGCACGAGGGAGGTTTTCGAGGAGCTCATAATTATCAAATTGACGCTCCTGGATTCGGTCAAGGCAGAGGCCGAGGCCGTGGAAGAAGCTCATGGAGCACATGGACCAAAAGTGACAGTTCCTATGACGAGACGGCTTACTGCGAACACCACCACATTTACGGACATTCTACCGCAAACTGCCGGATTCTAGGCTTGAAGCTTGCTAAAAAATTAGCAGCCGACGAGCTTGGAGGAAGCGTCAGCCTCAAGGATTTCGAGATGGACGCACACACATATAAACCTGACCTGACAAAAGAAGATAACACCAAGCGCGATAAAAGGGATGACGAAGCGCCACCCTCGAGATCGAGAAGAAGGATAAGCATGATAATGGGAGGATCCCACTATTGTTCAAATACCGTCTCGTCGATCAAAGCATTCTAGCGAAGGGCAGACGTCAGCATCAACTGGTCTAAACCATCTAAGTTTCCAAACGACGTGATATCATTCGAGGAAAGAGAAACGGTTGGAATCGACAGACCGCATGATGACCCTCTCGTGATCGAGTTAATCATCAACGACTGCGACGTAGCACGCGTATTGGTGGACACTGGGAGCACCGTGGACGTAATCTTCCTCGAGACTCTCAGAAGAATGAATCTGGACCTGTCCGAAGTGACACCTACTCCCAAACCCTTGACAGGATTCTCTGGAGAAACCACCATGACTACTGGGACGATCAAACTGCCTGTCCAAGCTGGCGAGGTGACAAAGATCGTCGAATTCTTTGTAGCTGACCACCCGGCCAACTACAACGTCATCATGGGCACCCCCTGGTTAAATTCGATGCGCGCAGCCGTTTCAACCTACCATCTCTGTCTCAAATTCCCTACTCCAAACGGCGTGAAAACGATTAGAGGAAATCAAAAAGAGTCTCGTGTCTGCTTTCTAGCTGCACACAAACTCAGAAACCCGGTGACTGATCCGACGGCAATTTCAAAGCGCAAGAAGATAAAGATCGACAGAGAACCGGTGAAAGAGCTTTCGAAACTGTTATAGCAGTTACAGACCGCGGTGGATCGCGAAGAAGAAGCGTCTAAACCAACTTGCGACCCCGTCATATCAGTTTGCATCGACAACAAACGTCCAGAGCGATGTGTAGAAATTGGAGCAATGTTAGATGAAAAGATCAAAGAAGAACTCATTGCATTCTTGAAGAGAAATATCAACACCTTCGCATGGGAAACAGAAGATATGCCGGGCATCGATATCGGCATAACAAGCCATGAGCTGAACGTTGACCCAACATTCAAACCAGTAAAGCAGAAAAGGAGAAAGCTTGGGCCAGACAGAGCCAAAGCAGTCAGCGACGAAGTAGAACGACTCCTGCGCGTTGGTTCAATAACTGAGGTAAAATACCCGGATTGGCTGGCCAACCCAGTAGTGGTCAAGAAGAAGAACGTAAAATGGCGCGTATGCGTGGACTTCACTGACTTGAATAAAGCTTGTCCAAAAGACAGCTTCCCCCTTCCACATATCGATCGCCTAATTGAAGCAACGACAGGGAATGAATTACTATCTTTCATGGATGCCTTCTCCGGTTACAACCAAATCTTGATGAACCCCGACGATCGCGAGAAGACCGCTTTCATAATAGATCGTGGAATTTATTACTACAAAGTGATGCCATTCGGCCTGAAAAACGCCGGAGCAACGTACCAGCGTCTGGTAAACAAGATGTTCGCTGATCAACTCGGAAAGACAATGGAGGTTTACATAGATGACATGCTGGTGAAATCGCTGAAAGAACAGGATCACGTCACTCATCTCAAGGAATGCTTCTCGCAACTGAATTTTCACAACATGAAGTTAAATCCGACCAAGTGCAGATTCGCAGTCACCTCCGGAGAATTCCTTGGTTACCTGGTAACTCACCGCGGCATTGAGGCCAATCCTAAGCAAATCGACGCACTCATCAATATGACTTCACCAAAGACAAAAAGGGAAGTGCAACGACTTACCGGGAGGGTAGCCGCACTTAACCGATTCATCTCATGATCCACCGACAAATGCCTACCTTTCTACGATACCTTGCGAGGGAACAAGAAGTTCGAATGGACGGAGAAATACGAGGAGGCTTTTCAACAACTAAAGAGCTACCTGGCTACTCCTCCAGTCCTCACAAAACCAGAAGCAGGAGAACCACTTTTTCTGTATACCGCAGTTTCCGCCACAGTAGTAAGCGGTGTGTTGATTCGAGACGAGCGTGGGGAGCAGAAGCCAATATTTTACGTCAGCAAAACTCTTACAGACGCTGAAACAAGGTACTCGTAAATGGAGAAATTGGCACTATCCATAGTTATGTCGGCAAGAAAGCTACGACCATACTTCCAGTCTCACTCAATCGTCGTCCTGAGCACCCTCCCGATAAGGTCCGTTCTGCACAGCCCAAGTCAGTCGGGGAGGTTAGCAAACTGGGCAATAGAACTGAGCGAATATGACATTGTGTATCGCGGACGAACGTGAGCAAATCCCAAGTCCTGGCTGATTTTCTTATCGAACTACCCGAAGAAGGCATTGACGACGAAATGCAAGGCTAGCTCTGGAAACTCCATGTTGATGGCTCATCCTCCAAAAATGGCTCGGGAGTAGGGATACGACTAACTTCTCCAACTGGCAAACTACTGGAACAGTCTTTCCGCCTCGGTTTCCATGCATCCAACAACGAAGCAGAATACGAAGCCTTGATTGCCGGGATGAAACTTGCTAATGGCCTAAAAATTGAGCAACTCCATGCATTTTGCGACTCCCAATTGGTCGCAAATCAGTTCAGCGGCGAATATGCAGCAAAGGATGATCGAATGGAAGCCTACTTAAAGATCGTGAAATAATTAGCTGTGAGGTTCAAGCAATTCATCCTAACACGTATCCCACGTGGGGAGAATACCCCGGCCGACGCGCTTGCAGCGCTTTCATCAACTTCCGATCCGGATCTAAAGAGAGTAATCCCAGTGGAATTCATCCAACACCCGAGCATCAGACTTTCCGATACGGTGAGTGCCATACCTCGTTCACAAGCCGCTAAGCAAGCAACGAAAGTAGCGATCAGGGAAGAGGAGATGAACGGAACACAAGAAGAATTGGCAAACCATTCGTCCTTTGAGCTCGATTCAGTCCCAATGGAAGAAGACAGTCGCGAAGAATCGCCATCCGACGAAAGCAGTGATGGCCCTGTCATCGAGCCACAACCCAACGAGGAAGCAAACGAGGTCAATGGCAAAGCAGAATATGGCTGCGACACGAACTGGCTCGGCGAAATCAGAGCATACATATACGACGGTGTCTTACCAACCGAAAAATGGGCAGCTCGCAAGCTTCGAGCCCAGGCAGCACGTTACGTTTTACTCGATGGAAATATCTTCAAGTGGAGATTCTTAGGACCATTACTAAACTGCGTGGAAGGAGAAGACGCCAGAAAAATTATGGAGGAAATTCACAACGGCTCGTGTGAAAATCACTCTGGAGGAAGAGCACTAGCCATAAAGGTCAAACGTCACGGTTATTATTGGCCAACGATGATCAAAGATTGCAAGGAGTTTTCAGCCAAATGCGAGAAATGTCAACGCCACGCTCCAATTATTCACCAACCAACGGAAATGCTCTCATCAATCTCATCACCATATCCATTCATGCGATGGTCTATGGACATCGTCGGGCCGCTGCATCCCTCCAAACAGAAACGCTTCTTGCTGATTTTAACAGATTATTTTTCGAAGTGGGTCGAAGCCGACTCATATGCCAACATTAAAGATGCACAAGTGGAAGCCTTCGTCTGGAAAAACATCATATGTCGCCATGGAGTGCCTTACGAAATCGTGACAGACAATGGATCACAGTTCATCTCCAATCGTTTTGAAGGTTTCTGCAACAAATGGAAAATCAGACTCAGTAAGTCTACTCCACGATATCCACAAGGGAACGGACAAGCTGAAGCAATCAACAAAACAATCCTCGATGGCCTGAAAAAATGTCTTGACGAGAAAAAGGGACGTTGGGCTGAAGAACTGGAAGGAGTACTTTGGTTTCACCGCACCACCCCAAGACGAGCAACAGGGGAAACCCCATTCGCCCTCGTGTACGGAACAGAGTGTGTCATCCCACCAGAGATACATTTCCCAGGAATCCGCCACAGACTACTACCAGAACAAGAAGGGCTTAATCACCTATTGATGCTTGACGAATTGGACTTGATCAACGATAGAAGGGATCAAGCCTTGATCAGGATCCAGAACTATCAGAACGCAGCGGCAAAATACTACAATTCCAATGTTCAAGAACGACGATTTTACGAAGGCGATTTAGTTTTACGGAAGGTTTTCCAGAACACAGCAGAGACGAATGCCGGAAAATTGGGAGCACATTGGGAAGGACCTTACAGAATCACAGAGATGGTCAAACCTGGCGTTTACAAACTTGCCAGCATGACGGATGTTCCAGTACCAAGATCATGGAACGCAATGCATCTCAAAAAGTACTATCACTAAGCTACTTTACATGAACTACGGGGTGACTTGATCCCTGCAAAGGGTACGTAGGCAGCTCGTCTTCGGACGGGTTCAGTTGCCCCCCTCCTTTCCAAAAGGGGGGGAGTGGGTACGTATACACATACTCGTATACTCCCATTTTTTGATAACAGATTCCACGATCTATCAAAGCTTTGTTTTTAAACATAATTTTTACCTAAGCATCCTTCAAAGGATCACAAAGTCTTAACAAAACAGACATATTCAAGCAAATCAAACTACAACGGGCATCTCGCCATATCTTCACTGTTGCTGGCCACAATAGTAAACTCTCACATCCGTCTCAGGATTTAAAGCGCGCTATACAAATATTCGTTCATTGTCGGAGCGGATACGTTTATGGTAATGCACCCGTAAACTGAAATGTTCATCCTAAACCGTACAAAGCACATGTTCATTATCGGAGCGGAAGCATTCTTGGTAACGCATCCGTAAACCAATATGTTCAAACTAACCTATGCAAACATATGTTCATTATCGGAGCAGATAAGTTTATGGTAACCTATCTGTAAACCGAAATGACCATCCCGAGACTGATCATCTCATAACCACGCGAAGCAAACCCTTATACTCGTTCGTCGGAACAACTACTCAGCGAAAACAACGTAAACAAAGCATTTTTGAAAGACATATATATTCCAACACAAAGGTTAGCTAATGAGCAACCGAGCGATAACGATAAGTTCTTAGACAACTTGGATAAAGCCGTCCAGGCATTAAACAAAAAAGAAAGGAAGAATTTTAAACTAGACAAAGAACAGTGGATCATAATCCTCTGTTATCTCAGGGGTCGTGACCACCCTCTGCTCCGGCTCCACCGTTGCTCAGCTACATCACCACCAGTTGCTTTGTCTTCTTCGGTTACCACCTGGGTGAACTCTTTGATGTTTTCCTCAAAGACAGCCTCATCGCCTTTCTCGGAAGACGGTTCGGGAGTTGGTTCCTCGACAACCTCCTTCGAGCTCAACTCAGCCAAGCCTGGAGTTCCCCTGTTCGAACCAGAGAAGTTCCAAATTCCAATACTCCCAGCGGCTGTCTCCATTGGCTCGGTATCATTAAGCTCGGCCAGAATATCAGAACGGATAGGCGTCACCCGCAGATCCTGCTCCAGGTCGGTAACAATCCTGGCAAACTCCTCATAAGCTCCTCCTATCTCGATGCACCTTGTCGTGAGATTTTCCATCTCGGCATCAAGATCAGGAGGATCATCACCCTTGAGAAGCTCAACAAGTTGAAGATTTCCCTCAACCTGTGCTAGATCCAACATGTCCTCCTTCACCTGGTTGATCTTCACGATCTTTGCTTTAGCTCTAGAGACTTTTCCCTGAAATCTCTCCGCCATCTCGCGCCGAGCCTCCACTATAGCCTGCTTAATCTTCACCTCTTGAAGCTCGTTGACAGTTTCTAATTGCCTTGTGAGCTCGGCTATCTTGGAGTCACGGCGAACTTTGCTATTCTCTAAAACCTTGACTCTCTTCTCTGCCTCAGCGCGACTGGCTTCCACCGCTCCTTTCTCAGATCGGAGGTCATTTACCAGTTTTGTGGCCCTGTCGAGTTCGGCTTGGAGATCCAGAGCTTTCTTTCTGGCATCTTCAATGTGGGTCCTATCCAGACGAGCATCACGGTCGTAGTCAAGAGCTAACTGGTTGATATGCGCAAGGAACTACAGGTAAAAACAAATCATGCTTCAGAGCAGAGAAAACGGTAATCGCAGAACCAAGAGTAAAAACAATGGTTTGGTCAATCGCGTACCTTGACACCATGCATTGCCATCTCGGCGTAGGCTTTGTCGTGAACAGAGTGTCTGGAGGGGGGAAATTAACTCCGGGACGAGTAAGTTTAGAAACTAGGAGAGCAGAGGACGAGCCATCATTGTAAAAACCCCCTGATACCGGAGTATCGGAGGGAGTTGGCTCGGTAGCCATCCAAGATGATGCATGCTTCTTTGATCTTTTTGCAGGCTTCCCCTCAGCTGGGTTTCCACCCTTGGTTCGTTTTCGGCTCTGCTCACCTTCTTTACCCTTCCCCTTATGTCGAACAAGGGAGGACTCGACAGGTCGGCAAGCCAAAATAACTTCCTGTGAGCTCGGGACAGCTGAATTTGACTCGGGAGGATCTAAAGCCAGCGGCGGTTCAGCAGGTACATCTATCTTCTGAGTTTCTGTTCCAGCTCGGGTCGACGCCTCAGCAGCTGCTCTAGCTGTAGCAGCCTGTTTATCAAACCAGGTCGGCCTCCCCATATCAAGAATGTCTTCGGAAGGGTTAGATGAAGATGAGCTTGCAAAAGAGAAACCGGCAAGCAGAGCTCGGGCTTTCTCTACTCTTTGGAAAGAAAAATTCCTCTCCCAGTTGCACCTATGAGCAGCGAGTGTATGGCAAAGTTCGGATACATTCTCAGGGCACTTCGGTAGCGGATTAGGCACTGCAGAAGAAAGAATCAGTTAGAAACAAAAAAAACCAACAAAAACAAGGACCGATCTCGTTGCAAGAAATGGGATCGGCTACCCATTTTCCGCCAACTCGTCCTAACCAACTCAATGCCTTCAGCACCAACGGACTCCTCGGATATCGGAACATAAAAGAAGAAGTCCATCCACTGAGCATCCTTGCTCGGAAAACCCTTGATGGTACGACGAAGTCTCTTGTTGGTAGCATAGTAAACGAACTTGTCCTTAGGTCCAGTTCGTTTGAAAGTCAAAAGATTCATCAGGTGGAAAGCTCCGATCTCCTCATCACACTCATAGCTTCTCACTAAAATCCCAATTATATGACGAAGTCCACGAGGAGTGATTTGACCCAAAGATAATCGATATTTTCCTAAGAAGGCAAGGATGATGTGTGGAATCGGGAACCAAAGGAAACAAAGATTGAAGAAACTCTCATATAGGGTGAAATGGCCTTGTGGCGGATCGTCAGCTCGTCCAGATGAAGACGGAAGCACGAGTTCGACTCCTTCAGAAATGTGAAATCTCTGTCTAAGCGAGTCGAGAGATTCCAAAGTCGAGAGCGTCGAACCTGGCGGATCGGGAATTCTCTTCTTGGGCTTACGTTTTCTCGGAGCTCGGCTTTTCAAAGCAAACAGGCGATCATATCCTTGTCGCATCTCGGCATAATCACATTCATCGAGCTCGGTTTTTATTTCAAAAGGGTTCTCCGCCTCTTTAAATGGTTCTTCAATCAGAGAAGGGACGTCAAAATTGGTCGCCCGAGTTGCACCTCCAGTATCTGTGTCGGGGGAATGAAAAATCTTTCTCCCAAAAAGTGAAGGGCCGCTCGACAACTTCCCCGAATCATCTAAACTCGCAGTCTCCCATACAGAATCCATCTCGGCTCGAGTATGAAACCACGAGCTCGACACATCAGAAATCAGATCGGCAGCTGGCGAAGAACTCTGAGAAGCCATTTGAACTCGGCGAAAAGAAACAAACCTAATGTTGAGCTCGGCGAGAACTTGAAGGCGGATCTCTGATCCCACGGACAGATCTCAACTCGGCAAACCTCCAAAAACAGATCAAACTCGCGAAAAATCCCAGAAACAAATCCGATCTTTGCAAATTTTTCGAAAAGAAGATCTAGCTCGGAAATAGATCAGGATCTTCACAGGATAATCAAAATCCGCCAGAAAACTTGAAGACCACCGTAGGATGTTTGAAGGGAGATCGGAAAACTCAAGGAGATCTCGGCGGATCAAAAAATAATAATAATAAGAGATCTAAAAACGAGGAGAGAGAAGAGAGAAAAAATAGTGTACCTTTTTCTTGGAGAAGCGCAGTTATGAGAAAAATGAAACGGAGTCGAGTATATATAGGCATTCAAACAGATCATGACATCATCACATCTCGGGAATCAGCGAGAAACGGTTACACTCCCCGAGGAGATCAAAATTTCACTAAGTGCAAAGATTGCCGAGCTGAAATTCACCGTACAAAAGAACCCGAGATGGTCGATGATGACGCGAGATGGACTAGGAAAACATTGGCAAAACAAGTCAGTACACAGAATTTCCGATCTACACAAAGCGTGAGCCCGAGTTGAACAGACAAACTTAGTCTAAACGCCAAGTCATGACACTCGAGCTCAAGATGCACGTAAGATCGGTTAATGCGATCTTGAGTGCAGCAAAGGTAATCGCGAGCTCGGTAGGCAGCAGTCACATGAGTTCGGTAACACCATGAAGTGAGCTCGGCAACATGTGAACTCAGCAAAGCTTAAACTCGGAACATCGATCTTATGCTTCTATCTCGGCACTATCACAACTGATACTGCCGAGCTGGGGGGCTAACTGTTGGGGTCGGTTTTCACCCCACAGATCAATGTTCGAAAATAGCGAACTCACCACGAACTCGGTCCACAGCAGAGAGCTATCTCAGCAAAAACGGTGAAGTGAGCTCGGCATTATTCCCAAAAACGAGCTCGTCAATATAAGAGCTCGGTAGAAACCGAGCTGGAGATTCATATCAGCTCAGAACCGAATGAAAATTAGTGAAGAACAAGATATTTGAGCTAGCTTTCTGATGGAGTTGGAATCGTATCGTTTGGAGTTGCGATTGGCGAGATATACCCGATTTACTGAGGACGTGCCGAGCTGCAGCGATGAGCTCGGGTCTGCCGAGCTGAAGAGATGAGCTCGGCAGGATACCTTGAAGTCGGTAGATCGATCTGAAATTTGGACAGGAGATAGATAATTGAGTAAGATTTCATCCTAAATAGATTTCAAGTCATTTGGATCAATGGACAGAAAGTTACTTCAATTATTGTGAAGACATGCCGAGCTGCAGGGATGAGCTCGGGTTTGCCGAGCTCAAGAGATGAGCTCAGAAAGATACCTTGAAGTCGGTAGATCGATCTGAAATTTGGACAGGAGATAGATAATTGAGTAAGATTTCATCCTAAGTAGATGTCAAGTCATTTGGATCAATGGACAGAAAGTTACCTCAATTATCGTGAAGACATGCCGAGCTGCAGGGATGAGCTCGGATCTGCCGAGCTGAAGAGATGAGCTCGGAAAGATACCTTTAAGTCGATAGATCGAGCTGAAATTTGGATAGAAGATGGATAATTGAGCAAGCTTTCATCCGAAAGAAAACTCAAGTCATTTGGATCAATGGACAGAAAGTTACATCAATTATCGTGGAGACATACCCACCTAGCCGAGCTCATTATCTACGAAGCGACGAGTTCAATGAGCCCGAGCTCATCGCAAAGATGGCCGAGCTCGTTAGCAGAAAAGTGACGAGTTCAATGAGCCCAAGCTCGCCATGAGGAGATAGGCCGAGTTCATCATTCAAAACAAGGCCGAACTCGTCGTTCAAGAACAATACCAAGCTCAAAGACAGAAAGTTGGGCCGAGCTGAGCAAGTGAACATGTGGAACGAGATGACAAGCCCAAATGCTAGAATCCATGATGACGAAGTAACAAGTTCGAATCCACATGGAGATATGATGAAATCAAAGTCCATGGTTATAAGCCGACTTTGCTAAAAGGAAATCCCGATGAATTAGGAAATCTTCCTTATCTCTTTAGACATTAACTTAGCCGACTTAAACTTATATATATACTGATGTAAACCCTCTGAAAAGGGGATCCGCAATTTACCTAGCAAGACTCTGTACTTTTGCTCTGACACAAAAAGCTTTCTAAGCAGCTTAATAAAACACCAACTTTGGATCTTTGTTTGTGTTTTTTGGTGGTTTTTACTCAGAAGTTTCGGATCTCTCTAAAAGATATAACAAATTCAATTGGCGTGGATTTACACTCCCACATTCACTTAAAACAACGGGATCCCAGGTGGGTTTGCCCTTCCTCTCCTGATCCTCCACAATCTGTAATTTCTATAAGAGTTTTGCCAACTCCTTCTCGAGTTTCCTGTCAGTCTTCATCTTCTTTCTCTTGGTAGTGATCTCTGTGACGGGGTTCCTGAGTTTGTGCTCAGCTAGGAAACAAATGCGTGATTCATTTTGGTTTCCCCAAATTTTTTTGACTCCTCCGGGGGTCGGGAATTTGATGTAGAGATGATAGGTTGATGGTACGGCTCACATGGAGTTTATCCAGGGGGTACCCATAATTACATTGTAGATCGCAGGATGATCTGCAACCGAAAACTCCACTATCTTGGTTACTTCTTTAGCTCGGATGGGAAGCTTTATTGTTCCAAGGGTCATGGTTGTTTCACCTGAGAACCCGGTTAGAGGCCTCGGCGCGGCTGTGATTTTGGATAGGTATATGTTCATCCTTCTGAGAGTTTCTCAAAAAACTACATCAACGGAGCTTCCCGTGTCTATAAGAACTTGGGCAACGTCGTAATCATCTACGATCAATTCTATCACAAGAGGGTCATTATGCGGACGGTCAATGCCGGTGGTTTCCCTTTCTTCAAACGAGATGACGTCATTGGGAAGTTTGGAAGGTGCTGACCAGTTGACACTTGCATCGGCTTGCCGCTGGAATGGTTTGATCGATGACACCATGTCTGAACAGTATTGTGATCCTCCCATTATCATATTTATTCTTCTTCGGGCATCTGACTGCGTTGCCTCGTCATCTCACCTTCCTCGCTTGGGAGGATCACCATTTTGGTTTGTCTGGTTCGGCTGATCCTTCTCATCTTCTCGCTCGAAATCTTTCAGGCTGACAGCGCTACCGAGTTCTCCGGCCACTAGCTTCACCGCAAGCTTTATTCCCAACGTTCGGCAGTTTGCAGTCGAGTGACCGTGGATGTGATGATACTCGCAATAAGCTTTTTCGTCGTACGAACTCTGATTTCGTGTCTACGTATTCTATGGTGTTTTGCCTCGGCCTGCCCCCACCTGGTAGTTGTGGGCTCCTCCTAAATTGGGTTTCTCGTGGTGTACATATCTGTTTCCTTGAGTATTCTTCTTATGAAGTGGTTGGTTCGGAGTTTGGAATGAACGGTTCGTCGTTTTGGCTACTCCATACTTCTGAGACAAAACCTTCATCTCCTCTTCGTTGACTATAAAATATGAGGCTCAGTGCAACGCATCTTCGATCGACAGTGGCGCTTTCAAAGCGATTTCTTTTCGGAATTCGGATTCGTACCACAAAACTCTTTTTACTGCAAGCACAGCGGCCTTGTCGCTTACCCCCTCGACTTTTGATATCACTACTTTGAACCTTCCCATGAAGTTTCGTAATGTCTCCATAGGCCCTTGAGTCAATGTCCAGAGGTCGGCATCAGAGGCTCCTCGATCCATAAACATGGAGTAATGCTTCAGGAAAGCGGCAGACAGCTGCTCGAAATCATCAATGGAGTTCCGCTCTAGTCTCGAAAACCATTGGAGGGCTGCACCCTTTAGATGCTCCACAAATATGAGGCAGAAACCGGCATTTCTCTCCCTTTCTCTGAAATTGGCTCGACCCATTGCTATGATAAATGCCGTTATGTGTTCTTTTGGGTCGGTTGTCCCTTCGTAGACTGGAACTTTGATCTTTTTGGGTCAAAAATCCTTGCCTTGGTAATCCGGGCTGTAAATGGTGTATTGTGTGCTTCTTCTAGTACGCGGTCGATCTCTGGGACTTTGCTGGTTGCCTTGTGAACCTGGGATCTGACGGCTTTGAGCTCAGCAGTGGCACGTTCCAAGGAGGCTCGGATTTCGTCCAACTCTTCCCTCTGGGCTCGGTTTGTTGTTCTTGGTTTTTCAGCGTATTGCGCCTGTTGGACCCAGAGGAGATTTTCTTCTTCCTCTGCCAAAATCCTGGCTCGGTTTAGGTTGGTGTCACCTTCGCTGGCTCGGACTCCCGTCATTGCTGGTGCAAATCCCTCGTCAGTGAGAAATTCTACGTTGTGGTCTCCTTCTTCGTCGAGAACGATTTCTGCAGCCGACCCACCGTTGGTGCATAGGTCATACCCATCGCTGGCTCCTCTCGCTCCTCGGATCAGCCGAGGTGGCTCGGTGATATTTGATCTTGTCGCCGCGGGTGTCTGCTCGTTGGTTGGATGTCGCGGTGGCAGTCCTCCCAAAGTCCTTGGTGCATCGCGCGGTGTTGAAAAATCCAGGGATGTTGGGTTTAAGCCGAGTCGTCTGGTGATTCCACTTACGGGTGGATTCAGTGTCGAACCTATGCCTCCGAGTCGTGTGTTTCTGGCTCGGCTCTCTGTTGTCAATGTCTCGAGTTTCTCCGTGAGCGAGCTGAGGTGTCTTCCATGTTTGCTGGTGGCGGATTGATTCTCGCTCCAAGAAGATTGTCGTTGCTCGTGTCTTCACCCCTTTGATCTTCGTCGGTAGTCATTGTTTTAGATCTCGTATTCGGTGGTTCTTAGGTGTCAGAAAGTTTGAGACTCCCCTCAGACGGTGCCAAATTGTGGGAGTCGAAATTCGTACAACTAAATTTGGTAAAGGAAAATTAGGGATTCGACAAACTTCTATGTAAAGAAACCAAGAACAGAGATCCAAAGATGAAGATTTTATTCAGGCTGTTTCGAAAGCTGTTTGCAAAGTAATAAGTGTTTAGCTAGGTCAATTTTCGGATCCCTTTTTCAAAGGGGTACATGTTTTATTTATACAAGAATAAGTCGGCTACGCCTTTTTCCTAAAGGAATAAAGAAAACTTCCTTTCTCTGGCTCGGATGTGGGCTTCTTTCTTTGGTTCGTTGCCTCGGTCCAATAAAATATTGGGCTCGTTGCTTCGCTGGGTCATCGGTGAGCTGGCTCGTCGTTTGTCTCGCCTGCTTCTCCAAATTCCGAGCCAGGGAGTTGGCTCATCGCTTGCTTCTCCAATGCTGAGACATTGAGTTGGCTCATCGTATGACTTCCCTTGATGCCGAGCCAGGAAGTTAGTTTGCCAACATGTTGGCTCATCACCGTTTGTTGGTTTGCCAACATGTTGGCTCGTCAGTGCTTTTTCTTGCCGCCTAACCAACCGTTGGCTCGTCGCTTACTTCTATCGCCGAGCCAAGTGTTTTGCTCATCACTGCTTTCTCTGTTGCCGAGCCAAGTATTTGGCTTGTCTTCTCCTTGCCTCCGAGCCAGTGTTTGGCTCATTACTGCTTCTTTGTGATGCCTAGCCAAACGTTGGCTCGTCACTGCTTTCTGATGCCTAGCCAAACATTGGCTCGTTGCTCCTTTCTGGTGCCTAGCCAAATGTTGGCTCGTCGCTCCTTCTTCCTGATGCCTAGCCAGACGTTAATTCGTCACTCACTTCTTTATGATGCCTAGCCAAGTGTTGGTTCATCACTCACTTCTTTATGATGCCTAGCCAAACGTTGGCTCGTCTCTGTCTTTGGCTAGGCTTTCTCTCCATTTGGCTAGGTCTAACATCCATACTTAGTGCTTTTAACCGTTGATCTTGATGGGGTGAAAACCAACCCCAACACTTCCTATACTCTTCTTCGTCAGCTTCAAGATCTTTGATCCTCTTGACAGCTTTTTCATGTTCAGCAGCTTGGTTCGCCTCGGCCTCTTTGAGCTTTCCATCCAGTTCAATGGTTTTCCGCCTAGCATCTTCGACCCTCTCGCGGTCCTTACGGGCGTCAGATTCGTACCCCATAACCATCCTGTTAAGATGGGTATGAACTGCACGATAACATGAATGCTGTTAAATGAGCTTAAATGGTTCGGGTAACGAAAACAAAACAAACGACATCACATATACCTTGACGCCCCGATGAGACATCTTGCTGTAGGCCTTGTCCCTAAGCAGGGTGTCGGATGGCAAAAACTGATCACCTGGACCACATATACCTTGACGCCTCAATGAGACATCTCGCTGTAGGCCTTGTCCCTAAGCAGGGTGCCGGATGGCAAAAAATGATCACCTGGACAGGTGATCTTTGAGAAGATAGCCGCATATGCTGAGTTATAAGCCCCTTCAGCATTTATGGGAACGGCGGAGAGAGGAATTGCTTCAGGGATAGCTCGAATTAATTCAGTGTGTCGCAGTCGCTTCGACGCTTCTTCACCCTTGCCATCTACCGATTACTGGCATTTTTGCTCGGGGTCTTCTTCTCCTTGGCCTTTCCTTTGCCTTTTTCCTTGTGCCGCAAAATCTGAGAATCAGCTGGACGAAGCCTAGGATGACCCCTTGAGGAGCCAAGGAGGAAAAAGTCGTTTCAGGAGGATTGTCAGCGGAATTTGGTTCGGGGACGAGAGCAGTGGCAAGCTGGGGATCGGGGGACGAGACTGGCTCAAAACCTTTGCCTCTCTTTCTCTCTCTTTAGCCTCTGCCTTAGCTTTGGCTTTCACAGCAGCCCGATCCCTGAAAGTAAGTTTTCCCATTGTATCCCTTGAAGAGTGAGAAGGAGATGATTGCTCAACTGACTGTCCTTCGAAAAGGGCTCGGGCTCTCTCCACTCGTCGAAGATTGAAATCTCTAGACCAATTACACTTGCGAGCTGAAAGCACTTCGTGAACCTCAGACAGATCGGGAGGCAATGAAAGGCGGAGATGACGCACTGTAAAACAAAAATATTTATGCAAGGTCAGAAAAACCTAAAAAGGAAAATTGCTAAATTATAAAAACCCGAGCCGTGGCCCAAGTCGAGCAACGGATGGGCTACCAATTTTTCCCCAGCCAAATTTGACAAATTGAAGGCACTTCGGATCCACCGATGCTTCGGTAATAGGGACAAAAAGAAGTAGTCTTCCCAATTGTCGTCTTTTGTCGGGAAACCTCTTATAATATTCTCCTGGCTTTACCCGACACATAATACTTCAACTCTCTCTTGTTACGACGCCTGAATTCGAGCAAGTGTATCAGGTGTTCGATGCCGACTTCTACATCGCATTCATAGCTCCTGGTCGGAATGCCAACCATATGCATGATTCCCCGAGCATTGATTTGAGAAATGGCCAAATTGTACTTCCAAAAAAATTGCAGAATAACTTCAGGGATCGGGAACCAGAACAGGCAGCGGTAGAAGAAGCTTTCGTAGAGAGTGAAATGGTTAGGGGAGGATTGCTGGCTCGATCTGATGGAAAGGGAAGAACAAGCTCGACTTCCTCCAAAACGCAAAACCTATGCCTAAGGGCTGATAACGAATCCAGGGTTGAAAGGGTTGAACCAGGTGGATCGGGTCGTCTCTTGATTTTCTTCTTCCTTGGAGTTTGACGGTTAGGGCCCATTAACCGCTTCAATTCCTGTCTGGCCACAGCTGGATCAAAGAACCAATCTTCTGGTTTAACTTTTGGCAGATCGGGATCCATTACTTCAGTGAAAGGGTTCGCTGCCTCATCAAAATGAGAGTCGTGAAGGTGAGGCACTTCGAATTTTGAAGGGTCCCCGGAATTACTGCCAGCTCTCGAGGATCCGGAAAGCACCATTTTCCTGCCAAGGACAGAGGGTCCTACCCCCGAACCACTTGAATCATCCAGATCCTCTGAAATGTTCACACCAGAGGAATCTTCCCGGCTACAGCTTTGGGCGAGAAACGGACCAGAAGAGAAAGATGGTTCGGGAAGCGAAGACTGTCCTGAAATGCCAAACAAGCGGGTATACGGATCGGGAGACGCATGAACAGATGATTGAGACATCCTGTTGAATTTGAAGACAGATCGGGGTCCTTAGAAGATATAGCAGATCGGGATCCCTAACAGCTCGCAAAAGAAAATTTAGGATTTCTAAGATTCAGAGGACGGATCGGGGTTCTCAACAGCCTATCAAAAAATATCAAAGCCTTTAAAAATTGAAGAACAAGTTGAGATCCTTCAAAAAAATTGAGAGTCAGATCCAAATCCTCGAACAAACTGATGGAAATTCAAAAGATAGCGGCGGAGCCAGTTGAAGACAGATCGGGAAATTCAAACGGATCGGCGGCGAAGGAAGAATAACGGAGCCTCAATTAAAAATTAAAACTTGAGCAAAAGAGACTAGAGAGAGAAGGAAGAGAGAAGTTACATGTTTGGAGAGGTTTTCGGAGAAATCAAGTAGTGAGGAAATGGGAAGTATTGCAAATTATATAGGCAAATGGTGACGTCATTCGCCTCGAAAATCAGCAAAAACACTTGCACTCCCCGATAGAGTTGATGACGTATCATATTAACGAAAACCCCGAGCCTTGTTTGTGTGACATAGCAAACCCGAACTGGATCCCTCCAAACTGATAATACTAAAAATACGGCCATACCACTTTGTGACAGTTCGGGGTCATCCGCAAGTGAAGGTTCGGGGTCACTACCAAAGAAATGGTTCGAGATTACCCGCAAGTCATGCTTCGGGATCACCATCAAACAGATAGTTTGGGGTAATTAGGAGAATCGTTGATCTCAGACTCGACCAATTACAGCTCGGCAATAACATCACTGATACTGCCAAGCTGGGGGATAATTGTTCGGATCAGATTTCACCCCTTGAGAATCAACGATTGAAAAGTGGCTAAGTATGAAAGAATATTGGTAACTAGATCCCTAACCATGGTTCGGGTACCCCTAACCGCGACAGAGTGAGTTGGATCGGGTCCCCCTAACCATGAAAAGAGTTGGATCGGGTACTCCTAACCGTGAGCGGAGGAGTTGGTTTGGGTACCCCTAACCGCGGGATATATTGCTACAAAGTGATGCCGTTCGGTCTCAAAAATGTCGGAGCAACTTACCAGCGATTAGTGAACCGAATGTTCACTGGCCAACTGGGGAAGACGATGGAAGTATACATAGACGACATGCTGGTGAAATCTTTAGAGGAGAAGGATCACGTAGCTCACCTAGAAGAATGTTTCAAGCAACTAAATCTACATAACATGAAACTGAACCCGACCAAGTACAGATTTGCGGTCATGTCCAGAGAATTTCTTGGATATCTGGTCACCCACCGTGGAATTGAAGCTAACCCGAAGCAGATTGATGCGCTCATACAGATGGTGTCACCGAAAACAGAGCGTGAAGTCCAGAGGCTAACAGGACGGATCACTGCACTGAATCGTTTCATCTCTTGGTCAACTGATAAGTGTTTGCCTTTGTACGACACACTGCGTGGAACAAGAAGTTTGAATGGATAGAAAATGCGAGCATGCATTTCAACAACTGAAAGAATACCTAGCCAGCCCTCCAATACTTACGAAACCAGTGGAAGGCGAACCGTTATTCCTTTACACAGCCGTTTCAGCAATAGCAGTAAGTGGAGTACTCGTCAGGGAAGAGCGCAGCGAGCAGAAGCCTGTTTTCTATGTCAGCCAAATCCTCACCGACGCTGAAACCCGGTATCCACAGATGGAGAAACTGGCATTGTCTGTGATAATGTCCGCTCGAAAACTAAGACCATACTTCCAGTCACATTCAATTGTGGTTTTGACTACCTTCCCACTGCGATCCATCTTGCATAGCCCTAGCCAGTCTGGGAGATTGGCAAAGTGGGCAATAGAGCTGAGCGAATACGACATCGATATCGAAGCAGAACCTGCGCAAAGTCTCAAGTCCTTGCGATTTCTGATAGAACTCCCAGAAGTGATAGAAGAGCCGGCTCCGAGCCCAATATGGAGGCTTCACGCGGATGGATCATCATCAAAACAAGGATCCGGAGTAAATACGGTTAACCTCTCCAACAGGCGAAATCCTCGAACAGTCATTCCTTGGGTTTTCGCGCATCCAATAACGAAGCAGAGTATGAAGCTTTGATGCTGGAATGAGACTGCTCTTGGACTCAATTTCGCACATCCAAGCCTACTGTGATTCACAGCTGGTGGTCAACCAAGTCAGCGGCGAGTACACAGCCAGAGACGACCGAATGGAAGCTTATCTGAAGATCGTCAAAGAACTGGCTGCACAGTTCGGAGTTCACATTAACACGGATACCACACGGGGAAAACACTTCGGCAGACGCACTAGCAGCACTCGCATCACCTCCGATCCGGATTTGAAAAGGATAATCCCATGGAATTCATCAAAAACCCAAGTATCAACCTCTCTGACACCGTGAATGCAGTCACCCGCTCCCAAATAGTAACCCAGGCCGAAGGTGCATCCGGGAACACCGGCATCACCACTATGGAAGAAGATCAAAACATGACGCCATCGGTGGAAGATGAGGCAATTGAGATAGCGGAAGAGCCTAACACAGATCCTCCGGTCGAAGGCGAAGCAGTAGAGATGGAGGAAGATCCAATAAAGAAGATTACGGATGCAATAAAGAATGGATGGGAGCAATTCGTGTATACATCATGGACGGTGAGGTACCATCAGACAAATGGCCTGCCCGATAACTCAGAGCTAAAGCCGCCGATACGTTATATTAGACGGAAATGTCTTCATGTGGAGATTCTCAGGACCACTGATGGCATGTGTTGAAGGCGTCGAAGCTAGAAAAATCATGGAAGAAGTCCACATCGGATCATGTGGCAACCACTCCGGTGGGAGAGCTTTGGCCATCAAGATCAAGCGTCATGGTTACTATTGGCCAACAATGGTCAAGGATTGCGAAAAGTTCTCTGCTAGGTGTGAGAAATGCGAACGACATGCCCCAATGATTCACCAACCCACAGAGTTGCTGTCGTCAATCTCAGCGCCCTACCCTTTCATACGCTGGTCAATGGATATAGTCGGGCCTCTGCACAAATCAAAGCAAAAGAGATTTATGTTAGTCTTGACGGATTACTTCTCCAAATGGGTCGAGGCAGAGTCTTACGCCAACATAAAGGATGCCCAAATCGAAAGTTCGTCTGGATAAATATCTGATGCCGACATG